>CM053743.1:89204911-89256531 GCA_028658305.1 Pachyuromys duprasi | reverse complement strand
CCATTCTGGTGGGTATAAGGTGAAATCTCAGGGTCCTTTTGATTTGCATCTCCCTGATGGCTAAGGACGTTGAGCATTTCTTTAAGTGTTTTTCTGCCTTCTATAATCCTCTATAGTCAGTTCTCTTTTTAGCTCCATACCCCATTTTTTAATTGGATTACTTGATTTCTTGTTTTTTAACTTCTTGAGTTCTTTATATATACTGGATATTAGCTCTCTAATTGTTGTTTCCCTAATTTCCTTCTCTGCCCTTTTGTCTTTGGTGTACAGGAGGGCTTCTGATTTTTTTGAGTTGATTTTGTATCCAGCCACTTTACTGAAGGTGTTTATCAGTTGAAGGAGTTCTCTGGTTGAATTTTTGGGGTCACTCATGTATATTATCATATAGTCTGCAAATAGTGATACTTTGACTTCTTCCTTTCCAATTTGTATCCCTTTGATCTCCTTTAGTTGTCTTATTGCTCTAGCTAGGACTTCAAGTATTATGTTGAAGAGATATAACTTGAAACATATAAAAATAAATTATTAAGATGTGCATTCTTTAGCAATATATTTGTGAGTGACAGATACATTGATTAGGGAATGATTAACATATATGAAAAAGTGGTTGGAGATAGTTTGATGGCATAGCATGTGCAAATCCCTGTGTTTGATCCCACGTAACACAAAATTTAATATAATGGAAATTTGTCAGAAATCATTTGTTAATATGCTTTTATTACAATAACAAATATTTTTCTTTACAGAGCAAAAAAAAAAGAAATATTTTACATATTTTTTTTGTTCTTTTTATGTTGATACTGTGTTTATGAGACAGGCTCTTGCTCCATAGCTCAGGCTGGTTTAACTCACAATCCTCCTATGTGGGGAGATTAGAGCCCTGCGTTGCTCTGCCTGGAAAGGAACCTCATTTTAAAGCAATCATTAATGTAATTATTGCACAAGTAGACAAATACAGCTAAATCATGGAATTGTGTTATTATGCTAATATATTCATTTTAAGATTAAATTTTAATTATTTTTAGTACTACTTTTTAATTTCAAATATTTTTATTTTGTATAATAGCTTATGCTATTGTCCTGTTTGTATCTGAGTCATCCTGTTGCCCAAGGAGGCCAGAAGAGGGTGTCATTTCGCCTGGAACTAGAGTAATAGACAGTTGTGTGTTGCCATGTGGATACAAGGAATTGAACCTGGATCATCTGGAAGAGGTGCCAGTATTCATAACTGCTGAGCCATCTCTCCAACCCAAGACTATAGTTTTTCTTCCAAAATGAATACCTTACCTAAACTAGTATCGTGCCTAAGTGTTCATCAATAGATAAGCAGATAAAAGCCAATGTGGCTTATATACACACTGGACTATTATTCAGGGTTAAGAAAAAATAAGTGTGTCATTCATGCCAAGTGAAAACAAACATTACACAAAAGATAAATATCACATGTTCTAATTTACATGTAGAATCTAAAATAATTGAAGTCATAGAAGCAGGCACTGAATGGTGGTTTTCAGGTGTTAGGTGCACAGGGCAGTGGAAAGAAGATAGTGAAAAGTACAAAGATGTTGAAAGAAGAAATGATTTAAGTAAAAAAAAAAATTCAAATCATTACAATAATCTTGTTCCTCATTTTCCTGAGTTTCCCTAGTTTTTTTTTTTGTTTTGTGATTTTGTTTTCCAATTTACTTTTATTTTTAATTTTTAAAAAATTTATTACAATTTATTCACTTTGTGTTCCAGCTGTAGCCTCCTCCTTCATTCCCTCCCAATCTTGTCCTCCCTCCCTCTTCTCCTCCCATGCCCCTTCCCCAGTCCATTGACAGGGAAGGTCCTCCTCATCTTCCAGCTGACCCTAACCTATGAGGTCTGCATTGTCTTCCTCTCTGGCCGGGTAAAGCTGCTCTCCCACCCTCTCAGGGGGATGTGATCAAAGAGCCTCAGAGTTCATGTCTGAGACAATAAGATGTAGATGAAATTGTCCAACATAGGACTCAAAGGGACAACAAGAAAGGAAGCTGCCAAAAGAAAGTAAAGATTGCCAGAGTTCTAGGCTTGCAGAAGGTTCTCAGGGGACCCACAAACACATGTGGCTACTTGTCTCCACAAACAACTGGAATTTATTATGTGTGGCCTCACTGGAAGCAAAGGGACAGGGATTCTAATCCTCTGCTGCCAGAATCTAACAAGAACTTTGTAGTTACAATGGAATGAAAACAAAGGCATGGATGCGAATGGTCAAGCCATCTTTGTCAAAGTGTCGCCTATTCATCATTAACTATGAATGTCACCCCACAATCTTTTCCAGGATAAAGAAATTGCTACGGCCTGTAGTTATTTTTGACTAATCACACATTTATCTGTGAGACCCATTATTCTTGAAATCAAAGGTGACTGCAGAGAAAATGACTCAGGGAAAAGGACAATTCAAAAAGGCAAGGTGGATTTAGTTTGTTCAGGTTGAAGGAATTGCTAGTGACTTGTAAGCATGTTCTGGTATCCTTAAACAGTATGTTGTGAAAGCTGGAAGTTGACTGGAGATGTATCTAAGTTGGTAGTACCAGCCAAGCATCCACAAAGCTTAGGCTTTGGTGTCCAGTATTATATATGTATGGTGGAATGCAAATACTTTTGTCCCTAGTTCTCGGAAACTAGAGGCAGGAGGATTATAAGATCAAGGTTATTCTTAGCTACATAGTAAATTTGAGACTTGCCTGGTCTGCATGAGACCGTCTCCCAAAACAAAAGAAGAAAGTTACTGCGTGGCAAACTGTTAATTATGCTGTATTAAAATCTGAAAGTTATCCTACTTACTCTTGGTGCTTTCAGCTGTGAAGGGAGATAATTACCGGATTAATACAAAAAGTTGAGCAGGAACCCCTTTCACAGTTTATGGGAGCAGAAAGACAGAGAAGTCAAGTTTTTGTCTCTTTGGTGACCCATTGGACACATCCAATCCCTGGTGAACAGTATTTTTTTTTTTAATCAAAAGTAACTTCTAAAGCTGTCTTTCAGTGTTCTAGAGAGAGGGTTCAGGGAGAATGGTCTTCTAAAAGACAGTGGATTGGCTGGGTGTGGTGGCACATGCCTGTAAGCCTAGCACTCTGGACAGCTACGGTTATGCAGAGAAACCCAAAACCCCCAAAAGTTTTAAACTATATTTCTGAGAACATTTCAAGGCCTGAACATCTTCTAAACTTGAACGGATCACACAAATATCTCATGGCAGTCCTTCCCTGAAGCTGCAAATCTAGACTGTTCTCCAAATGGCAATTCATTGTCTTTTGTTTGTTTGCTTTTGTTTTGGGTTTTTTTTTTTTCAAGACAGTGTTTCTTTGTGTTGGCTTGCTGTCCTGAACTCGCTTGGTAGACGAGGCTAGCCTTCAATTCAGAGATCCATCTGCCTCCTGGATATTGCGATTAAGGGCATGAGCCACCATTGCCCGGCTAGTTTAAAACTTTTAAGTATAACTAATAAACTTCAAAGAGATAATACTCCTTCCTATAATTTTCCACAGTAACTCGTACTCTAATACTCCTTTTCAAGTCTTTTGTCATTTGTCTGTGCATATTCATGTGTGTTCATGTGTTTTCATAGGTGGTTGTAGATCAGAGGTTTAAATAAGACGTTTTCCTTAATCTCTTCACCTTAGTTTTTGAGGCGGAGTCTCTCACTGACCTAGAGCTTGCCATTTCTTCCAAGTAGATTTTCAAGTTGCTTCATATGAATTTCTTTTAACCATAAGTGAATTAATTATCCTTCTCTTGAACTGTAGAATTAAGAAGTAAACTCCCAAAGTTGTATATCAAATATTAAGACAGTAGTTCCACGATTAAAAGTAAGCCCTATGGATTATTCTGTCTTCATTTTGCAGCATGGAGATTACAGGGAGGTACCTCCTCACACCTGCCCCTCAATTTCAGTTTCTTCTGTCAGTCATGGGGATTAAAACCAGGTTCTGGCAAGCACTTTACCAATTGAGCCAGAAACTTTATATTGTGTGTACAGGCCACATTGATTATTAAAGAATAACATTTTGCTATCCTACCAAGAATGTATTTCTATAAAATTGTCAAATAAAACTTTTCTAGTAAATTGACTTTTAAGTGGAGTCAGTTACAAAGCAACTTGTTGTTTTTGTTGGTGATGGGTCTGTTTCTTCACTGTTTCACCAGAATCCTAGGTAAATGCTCTACCACTAAGAAATACCCAAATTGATTTTTTTTTAAAGGGAATTTATTGGAATGACTTTTTTTTTAAAGATTTTATTTATTATTTATACAACATTCTGCCTGTACACCAGATCTTGATATAGATGGTTGTGAGCCACCATGTGGTTGCTGGGAATTGAACTCAGGACCTTTGGAAGAACAGCGAGTGTTCTTAACCTCTGAGCCACGTCTCCAGCCCCCAAATTGATTTTTTAAAACCACTTCAGAGTTCATCTTTAGAGTTGTTTGCCAATGGGATCTATGAATAAAATTTTAATTATTTTAGGTTTAGTTATTATACTTCAAAAACCTATGTCAAGAATATGTTATATACATTTAGACTTCATTTAGTAGTTAAAGACCCTAATACAGGAATCTTTACACATAAATTGCATGTATGTTTTTGGTCCCTATGCTTTGGTATGTGATTTCTCTTCCAGCAGATAAATGCTGGGCATAGATAGTGCTTTCCTCACAGTTGCAGTCATTGGTCTGGTAATCCTGTGAGTCAATCTACACAAAATAAGAAACTCATATCAAACTCCTGGCAGGTTTAGTTCAAATTAAAATGCATGCTCAACTGTAGAGATTGTCAAGTGTGGAAATAATATTTGTCCAGCTGGACAGCTTTCTTTTGTAGTTGCTAAATGAAAGTTGAGATTCTGTCTGCTTCTTGAAAGCTTCTGTGTCATGAACGTAATTTGGACGGTTTGTGGTTTGACAGGGATTATTAAAATCAGATGAAGTGAAGAGAAGCAAATGTGAGAAAGCAAAATTGACACTGACATTCTCTATTATTCGCAGTTTGCATCATCGTGACTATGTTGATATGATAGATTCACTGTTGGGATATGTTACCCAGCCAATAAAGTAAAAAGCAAGTTTAGTGAAAGATTTTAGATTTAACATGAAGATATCCAGCATTTATTTTCACCGATTAGTTTTTAAATAGATTTTCAATTTGCTTTATATGACTTTGTTATAACCAACAGTGAGTCATCCTACCATTGAACTATAGATTTAAAAATATGCTGCCAAGGCTGGGTAACAAAACATTAAATTTAAAAAAAGGTCACATAATTAAGATCATAGAATTTTCAAATCAGACAAATCCTTAAAGTTATTTCTTTTTAATTTTCCTTACTTATGGAAACCAAGAAGAGTTTGGAGGTAGTATACTTAATTTTTATTTGGTAGCTTAAGTGTTATAGCCTGAGTTTTCACTATAGAAATATTTTAAAAATTTGAAAAAAATTTAAAGCTATCTAAATTTATTTAAATCACAAATGTAGGTAACCTTTTTCTGTTTCAACATGGTACACAAATTCTGTTACTATAGTTATATATGTTTCCTTTAAATAATATCTACATGATAGGATAAATATGTTTTATAGATATAGTTTTCTACTCAAAACATGCTTAGTGGAAGTGATCTAAGCTAGTTGACTATTTTTTTCCTCCTTCTCCTCCTCCTCCTCCTCCTCTTCTTCTTCTTTTTGGGAGACAGGGTTTCTCTATGTGCCGGACTCGCTTTGTAGACCAGGTTGGGCTCTAACTAAAAGCAATCTGCCTTCCTGTTTCCTGAGTGCTGGGATTAAAATTGTGTGCCACCATGACCCAAGCTAGGTGACTCTTTTACGGTATCAAAGAGAGTTATAGTAGAAAAATAAAAATAAAGATATATTTATCAAAGTGAAGAGACTGATCATGCTATATGTTGTATGACACCCTTAGAAGAGCGAAACTAACAAATACAATTATAAAATAAGAATCCAATTGCCCATATACAAAGCAGATTCAAATTAGGTGTCCTGCAATTTTCATTTTCATTCTAATATTGACTGTCTAGAGGTCAGCATGTCCCTTTAAGTCTTCCCTTAGTTACTATTATTTCTAGGAGACACAGACTCACAGTGGATTTCCTGGTCATCTGACTCTTATAGTCTCTCTGCCCCTTTCTCAGCAATGTTCCCTGAACCTTTTGGTACATGATTTGTATTGTTATAGAAATATCAGGTGAGACTGAGTCCACTATGACCATTTTCTTTGCATTTTGACCAGTAGTGATTTTCTATAATAATCTACATCTGTTGCAGAGAAGTATCTTTGATGACATGTAATAGCTACAGTTATGTGTGGGTAAGCGTATAAAATGCAGCTAGGAATTATGCTGGCTTGGTAAATTGGTAGAAATAGGTCCTTTAATATTGATAACTGGCTAGGTTTTGGTACTGTACATGATCATGATCTCCAGTCTGTTTACTGAGTGTTTTTTCCAGGCTGTTTACTTTGCTTCAACATCTGAAAGGTAGACAGGGACAATGCCAATAGCCTGTACTGTTTGGGGAGTTTCTTGGACTCCCCTGACCAACAGCTTGAAAGGTGGTTTCTCAAACCTGTTGCTAGACCATTTGTTTTGTTTGTTCGTTTGTTTTTGAAGACAAGGTTTCCCTGTGTAACAGCTCTGGCTGTCCTGGAACTCTGTAGATTAAGTTGGCCTTGAACTCATAAAGATCCACCTGCCTCTGCTCCCAAGTGCTGGGATTGAAGGTGTGCAGTACCATCGTTTGGTGCAATACTAGAGTTTTTGATAAAATAATAATAATAATCCATGGCTCTTGAGAAGAAGCATTGTCAGCCCAAGAGGCATAACTTTACTTAAACTATGTATGTATATGTATACACATATACATGATAACTGTATGGCTGCTTAAACAAGACCTGAACAAGCCCAACAACAATAAACAAGCTAACATGAATGAGGGAAATCTCACAGAGACCCACCCTAAACAGAGAACTCCAGTCAACAGAGGAGAAGACCAGGAATGAGCCCCCAATTGGATTAGCCAGTACTAATTAGTCAGCCCTGGAATCATATGCATCTAAGTAACAATAAATGGAGTGAGCGTGTTGTACTTATATATATTTGTGTGTGTGTGTGTGTATGTATGTAACAATAGCATAAATGGTCAGTAATTTAAGAGAGGTCTCATGGGATGGGTTGGATGATGAAAAGCAGAAGAGGGGTATGATACAGTAAGATAGCCATGTCTTTAAAAAAAAAAAACTTACCTCATTTCAGATGTTATTTGCAAGTAATCTTTTCGAATTATCCATATTTCCTCACAGCCAAATTAAAATGCAAAGTTTCCATAATGTTTCTTTAGACTGAATAACAAATATCTCCTGAATCCCCAAAGAGACACACATCTGGGTGTGTCTGTGGTGCCATTTCTGGAGATGTTTAATTGAGTATGGAAGACTCAGCTCAGCTGTTCAGATACCATCTATGAGCTGAGGCTGCAGACTGAAGAGAAATGGAGATGGGGAGCTGAGCACCAGCATTCACCCCTCTGCTCCCCAGGATGCTTGCAGTGTCATCAGCTACCTCATGCTGCTGCCTCTCCACCTCCCCACTGGGATGGATGTACCCCTCAAACCAAAGTGAGGATGTCCATCCCCTAAGTTGCCTTTATCAGGAAATTTGTTGTATTAATGAGCAAGTAACTAATTTAGCTTGTAATGATAAAAAAAGGATGCAACACATGAACGGTCAAATGAAAAGTATAACTACGATAAAATAAGGATGAGGATTGTGGCGTAGTTTCTCTGTGTTTTCTAGTCGTGCTACCTTCTCAAGACATGGATATCTTATTCAACATGACAGCTCCCTGAACATCTATGCCATTATATTGGCATGACTGATTAAATTCTTGGCTACGGGTGACTGAACTCAATTTAAAATGCATTTACCTACCTTGGAGATTGACGAGAATAGGAGAAAATGGGGAGCTGAAAGTAAAGAAGTACTTGTTCCTCTAGTGAACAGTTCCCATTCTGAAACCTGCTAGTCAATCAAGAATCGTCTTATCAGAGGAAAGTCAGGAATGAATAACCAAAGACACTTGGAAGATCCCCACAATGTTTGTGCTCTATACCAGAAGGGAAGAGGAGAATAAAACCCAAACAATTATTTATTATGTCCAGAGGTCTGAGTCACTGATTCCAGATGTGAAGTTCTTTGTTCATTTTCTATATGAAATAGCCGATGGAAGGAGACAAGGGGAGAAATAAAGTTTGAGACCGTTCAATGACTATTTAAGACAGAAATGAGCAAGTTTTTCCATTATGACTCACCAGAAAGCAAATATTTTAGAATTGGACCACATATGAGCTTTGTGGCATATTCATTTTGTTATTTTGTTTTGCTTTGTATTTTATTATATTAAACAACACATGAGTGATATAAAAACGAATTTTAAACTGAAGATCATAAAAAAAAATAGGCTGCATAGATTTCTGGTACCTAATTTAAGATATAAAGCAAAGGATAGAGACATTGTGTGGGTAATATACATGTAATGTAGGAAGAGAAGCCAATATAAGGAAATTAGCTTGAATTGTTTTAGATCCTTATAATTATCTAGTACAATTATTTGGTGCAGATGCTTGGAAATGCCTGTTGAAGGACTAGATAGAGACAGAAGCACAGTCTTTGGACTGTCAGCATGTTGATGATAGTTGAAAGAAGTTCAGTTGTGAAGGCATATAAAATAAAAAGAGGACTGCAGACTCTAGCATGAGTGGTGTGAAAGACAATATGTAGAAGAAAACTTGAGATATTTAGAAACTATGTCTGCAGCAAATAGTGTAAATATAAATAAATCACAAATGAAAGCAGAGCAGACAAACACAATAAATCCAGTAAAGAAAAAGTATTTTAAAAAAAAGCAGTATTTTTATCTGGCAGTGCTCCGTCATCATGTGTAAGTAAGATATAGGTAGATGGAGGCTGTGCTACTTTCTTTCATTTCGTTGCATTTGTGTCTACCATTAACTAAAAGCACGTTAATAATAAACATCCAAATTGTGTAATACAAGTTGAATATGAAATGAGAGTCTGCAAAAACCAAGAGAAGAAGGCATGAGAAGTGTGTATTTTTATGGACAGTATGATAGCAGGATAAGAAAATACTATCCATCTGTAACAGCCTAGGTGAGCTGAGCAAAGCCAGTGTGCTAGAAACATCTACGTCTGTGACTTCAGAGATAAACAGTTTTCTTTTCCTCCTTGTACACTGTATGCCCCTGGAATTACAGGTTCATGGTCTACTTTAGAGTGTAAGTCTGTGGCCTGCTTTTGCGTGGAAGAATAAGAAGATGGTCTGAAAGTTGCTTGAATTAATTTATTTTCTCAAGGGATAAGGATGGGTTCGGGAGAAATGCACTTTAAAATTCATAATAGAGCTAACGAATACCAGTGTGTTGGCAGAGTCGAGAGAGGAGACAATTAAAAAACTTATTAGTTTATAAGTACTGCTGTACTAATCAAACATAAAGTTATTGTTTGGCAGTGGAGCCTTGTATATATCTCAGAATGAAAAGAAAAATATGTAAACAATTACGGACAGAGAACTGTAATTGACACCCCTACTTCAGGGGCGTCAGCTTTCTCTTAGGATACTAGAATTAAATCGATGGGTTTGTTCCAGCAATTTTTTTTTATTTGCCTTCATCCCAAGCTTTGACAATCATTTTCGAAACATAAGGTTGTCTGACTCTGAAGCAGTTGGTTAGGAGTAGGAAAGCTGTGTTTCAGAATCTCCATTTTATATCTACTTTTGCATATTAGATCAAAAAGAAGCTCTTTTGTAGCCTGCTCTTTAAAAGTGATGCCTCTTTCCTGCAGCCTGTGAAACAACGCTGTAACAGACAAGAATAGAGTTAGGAAGGCATGTTAGTAAACTGCCAGGAGAAGAGACTCTTTCACTGAAGGAGTAGCCATCAGTGCCGCATAGACTAAGAATACTGGGAACTGCATTGTCATTTTTGTTCTAAGACTAGAGCAAAAATGAGATTGCTCTGGGTTTAGATATAGAAAAAAATACAGGGTTTAGAGATGCAGATTTCTGGTTAAAAATGAAAATATAGGAAATAGAGGGAGTCCCAAATAGAATTTTTTGTTTGTTTCTAAAATGCAAGGAAGGACCTTGAACATCTTTATAATCAGTTTAAAGGGATATTTGCTATAATGGAACTAGTGATAATTCATCAATCAAAGCCCTAAAACATAAAGAAGTACTCATGTAAGTAGATTTTTTTATCAAATTAATTGTAAACTAATTAAAACCAGTACTCGTGTTTTAATATTATCATTCTGAATGGCTAATTAATGTTATTAATAATTTAAGAGAAATTATTCTGAATAGCCAGTTAATTAATTTTATTAATAATTTAAGAGAAATTCTTAAACCCTTGAAACATACAAATCCTAAATCCTTTAGAAGTCCACATTTTGATACAAAGTATATGCTAAGTTCAGATCCTTATTATCTAATTATTAAAACAGAATTCCTTTAAAATGTAGTAAATGTCTCAAAAGCTGTTTTGATTATTCCCACTTGCTACTTGATAGAACTGCATTTTAAAAGTGCTCCCTGATGTAAGTTTTCTATTAATTCAGATATACTTTTCTAAATTAATTTTACTGTACTTGAAAATTCATTATCCCTATTGCTCCTAATACTATTTGTCCTAGTCACAAAATATATAATAATTTTATGATTTTGAAATTAAGAGATGTCTGAGTGATCAAGAATGATAAAATTAAAATGCACTTTTGTACTATCTTGGTTAAGTGATCTTTTAAAGCCAGAAATAGCTGGGATTTCATATGAAGATTATAAAGTTATTAAAATTAAAATATTTTGCAAGAAAAGAAGTGCACTGAACAAGTGCAGCAGTGCTAGCTTTGGTGACATTATTTGGGTTTGCTTGCCAAGCTGCAATGTGTTTCCGACTGACCCTGTCAGTCCTCTTTCATGTGCACACATATATAAATCTTTAGAGGAGGCATGTTGCTTTTTGTTTTTTATTGTTGTTATTGTTATTGTTTTGTTTGCCATTCAATTTTTGAGATGGCTCTCTCTTTTGTGGTCCTGTAGACCAAGTTGGTCTTGAACTCACACAGATCCACCTGCCTCTGTTCCCTGAGTGTTGGGTTTAAGGGCCTGTGTCATCATACTGCCTTTATTTATATTTTTATTTTTTTACACTGAAGTGTCTTATATGGCTGTAGTATGTTAACTTGAAGATTTCACCAGATTCATATTGACATTTTTAAACCATATGTAATGATCAATATTTCTCTAATTGTTATCAAAGCAGAGAACTCTGCTATGAAGGAAAATATGTTTGAATAAGAATTGAACTAGTTGTATATATGCATTTCATATCTGTGTATATACATATGCATGTATGTAACAATGTATTTACATATATAACAACAATTTTAATGAAAATAAGAAGTCATGAATTTGAATGACTGTAAAGAGGAGGTATATGGGAAGGCTTGGAGAGTAGAAAAGTGAGTGGGAAATGATGTAATTATATTATAATTTCAAAAAAATTAAAGAGATAATTTGAATGGAATATTGAGCTGTTCATTTTCTAATATAAGATCCCAATATATAGTGTTTCAAATAATTCAACAAATTAATGTCCATTTCCAAAAATCTTTTAAAAATTCTTTTATAATTATTTTTATTTATTACAGTTTATTTACTTTGTATTCCCCCTGTACCTCCCTCTCTCCTCCCCTCCCAATCCCACCCTCTCTCTTCCCTACCCATGTCCCTCTTCCAGTCCACTGAAAAGGGAGGTTCTCCTCCCCTTCCCTCTGATCCCAGTCTATCAGGTCTCATCAGAAGTGGCTGCATTGTCTTCTTCTGTGGCCTGGTAAGGCTGCTCCCCCCTCAGGGATAGGTGATCAAAGAACAGTCCAATCAGTTCATGTCAGAGACAGTCCCTGTTCCCATTACTATGGAGGCCGCTTGGATACTGAATTGCCATAGGCAGGGATTCCAGGCCATCCCCATGAGTGGTCCTTGGCTGGAGTATCAGTTTCAGAAAAGACCCCTGTTACCAGACTTTTTGGATATGTTGCTGTCCTTGTGGAGCTCCTAATCTCATTAGATGCTGAAAAAGCATTGGACAAAATCCAACATCCATTCATGTTTAAAGTCTTGGAGAGATCAGGGATACAGGCCACATACCTAAACATAGTAAAGACAATATTCAGCAAGCCTATAGCCAACATCAAACTAAACAGAGAGAAACTTAAAGCAATCCCACTGAAATCAGGGACAGGCAAGGCTGCCCGCTCTCTCCATATCTCTTCAACATAGTTCTGGAAGTCCTTGCTAGAGCAATAAAACAGTTAAAGAAGATCAAGGGGATACAAATAGGAAAGGAAGAGGTCAAAGTATCATTATTTGCAGATGATATGATAATATACATGAGTGACCCCAAAAATTCTACCAGGGAACACCTACAGCTCATTAACACCTTCAGCAAAGTGGCTGGATACAAAATCAACTCAAAAAAATCAGTAGCCCTCCTGTATACAAAAGACAAAAGAGCTGAGAAAGAAATTAGGGAAACAACACCCTTCACAATAGCCACAAAAGACATAAAGTACCTTGGTGTGAACCTAACCAAGCAAGTCCAAGACTGGTATTAAAAAAAAAATTCCAGTCTTTGAAGAAAGAATTAGAAGAAGATATCAGAAGATGGAAAGATCTCCCATGCTCGTGACTTGGTAGGATTAACATAGTAAAAATGGCCATCTTACCAAAAGCAGTCTACAGATTCAATGCAATTCCCATCAAATTACCAACACAATTCTTTACAGACCTTGAAAGAACAATTCTCAACTTCATATGGAATAACAAGAAACCCAGAATTGTTAGAACAATCCTCTACAATAAAAGATCTTCTGGAGGTATCTCCATCCCTGATCTCAAGCTGTACTATAGAACAACAGTAATAAAAATGGCATGATACTGGTATAGAAACAGAATGGTGGATCAGTGGAACCAAATAGAAGACCCAGAAATAAACCCACACACTTATGGACACCTAATTTTTGACAAAGATGCCAAAACCATACAATGGAAAAAAGATAGCATCTTCAACAAAAATCTTTAGAAATATCAACTCCCACTCATTATGGAAAGAAATGGAACTGAGACAGTTCTGTAATTTCATGCGGTATCTGGCCTTTAATGGAAAGGTGTTTTTATTTTTAAATTTGCAGTTTTGTAAAGTACATTTACAATAGTTTCAGGTTAGGGAAAGCTATCAGTTGTGTGGCAGAAGAGAAACACATAGGAGATACAATAGTTATTTAAGTCTGAGTCTATGCAAAGGTTTTAGCACATTATGTTTCAGTGTCTAAAGTAGTCTAAATCTTAGGGTATTCACTTCATGAGACCTTGTACATGCCATGAGCTTTTCTGTGCTTCACTTTGCACATATTTAATCTGGTAGTACTTATCCCATGAGATTATGTTAAAATTCAGTAAATTCATCTATATGAAATACTATAACAATTCCTGACTATATGTGAGCTAGAAGCATAAAAGAGTACTTGTGACTAATTGGAGAATTAAACACTAGGCAGACCCAAAGGAAAGCCTGTCCCAGGCTTAAACATGATACCCTGGTCAAAGTTTAATTTTTCTATGTTAGCAATCCAGCAACCCAACTAAACCAGTAATAGAAAGAATGATATAGGAGAAATAGATCAAGAATACATGAGACTGCATGCAGATATGTTTCCTTGAGGTCTTCTTTCTGTAGATAGGCCTACTGAAAGTCAGTTGACTTCAGTTTTGTTGAGTGAGAAATCTGCCGAGTCAGAGGAGCTCAGACACACCTGGACTGTGTACAGACTCTAGGGAGAACTGAAGTGTTGGAAGTGGTATAGAGAATCTACCTATTCAAACCAAACCTGACCCTCACTCCTCTTCTTCTTACCCATTGTTATTCTTGTTAAGGGATAGTTTTATTTCAGCTTTCTACATAGCAGGCCTAGGAAAGTAAAAAGAGTTTGGGAGGGCTCTCAGGGCACAGTTGTGAACCCCTGAAGCTGCAGCTCCTCAAGCTAAGGCAGTCAGGTCACCTGAGCCTAGGAGTTTGAAACCTGCTTTAACAACTGGGTGAGACCTGTCTTATCTCATTAAGCAAATAAAAAGTCAGGAATTCAAGGGGAAAATGCTGTTAAAGAACTAAGCAGTCAGGTCTATTAAAAGTATTGATTTGTGGCACTGAGAATGTGTCTTCTCTCCAGTTACTCTCAGAATACAATGAAATTTTAACAGAAGCCTTACAGTCTTCTGTGTCATTCTAGAAGAGAGAGCATGAACTCTTTCTTTTTCCTGAGATGAATGACTCAAAATATCACATAGAAGTTGACAGAATCAGGATTGAATCTACAGATGTTGTTTTAATGACACTGGAAGTTAGTATCATGCAGCGTTTGAAACTTGTTCAAGTTGTCTGTAGAACAGTTATTTTCAATTAATTGTAATACAGCATTATCCTGCCATGTTCATTAACAATCTTTATTCGGTTTTGGACACAGATACTGAAAGGTAGAATGTATGTCAGCCAGATCCTATGGGCCCGTTTCTTTTTCAATCTGACCACAGATCTGTAAATATTCTAACTGGGCTGAGTTTTTCACAAAGGAGAAATTACAGGGCAGTGGTTCTCCTTTTCCTGCTCAGTTCAAGCCAGTGGTCTGTGTTCTGTCTTCTTCCCTCCTTTTAACCACGACTGATCTATCCTAAGAGAAGCTGCAATCTCTTTTTTAAAGAGGAGAAACAAAAAAGAAAGGTAAAATAAGAATTCTTGTCATTTTACATGTTAAAAGGAAAAGACTGTAACCTAGAGGGGTATATATTATTTTAAAACATAGTTAAAAACAAATGAGATTCAACATTATTCTGTGAACTTTTTCTAGATTGTGTATTGCTTGTCCTATTGTTTTATTACAGCATATTCTGGGTTGTTCATAATGAGAAAACTCATGTTTTCTTATAGTCACTGGGGGAGCTGTTATAAATCTTCCAGAGCTAAAACGTGATCTGCAGATACTTGGCTTAGTTATAATTTTTGAAGTATAATTATAGCAATTTTAAAAAGGCAGTAATTAATATTAAATAACTGTTCATTCTTGTTTGAAAGTATAAGCACTGCTCTTTCAATTTTATAAAAAATGGTTATATCAAATGAAACTTTAAAAAGCATTATAGAATGGCAATTCAAAAAGTTGTTATACTTTGTAAAGTTATGCTTTCCGTTTTTGATGTATCTTTAATTAGTGTAAGAAATTTTATTCTTTCTTATTTCAAAGTACTCTTGTTTTCCTGATGATAAGCCAATAAGCACAGAAACATGAATATGATATATATAGTGAACACAGATAAAAAGCTCTGTCGTAGCCTGTAGACTTACTCCTATCTCCTTTTCCTCCTAAATCTTAAAGTGATAAGTGTTCAATGTGCAATTTTATGAAAAGACATTAGTTAATTAGAAAATGGTTTTCATTCGGGAATAAAGGTTTCATTTGAATGGCATCTGGATACTGTGGAAGAGCAGCCAGTGCTCCTAAGTACTGAGCCCAAACATTCAAAGGGCATATACTTAAATTCATAGAAAATATTATTCCCTCATACTATTTAATAGACCATCAGTAAAATTTTAAGTAACTTTTCATAGCAATTTAATTTCATAATCATTAGCCTTTCTGCTCATGATTTTATCTAAAATAACCTTTTTAATAATTATTTTTGTTAATTAGTTTATTTACTTTGTACCTCCATACCTCCATCCCTCCTCCCCTCCCAATCCTACCCTCCCTCCTTCTTACCAATCTGTGCCCCTCCCACAGTCCATTGATAAGGGAGGTCCTCCTCCTCTGAAATATCTTGACTTAAGCTACAAATGATCTTTTCCTATTTTTAGTCTATAGTGATATCACAAATCAGAGTCCTCTTTGGAAGGATCTTGCTTTTGGGTTTTGCTCTATGTTTGGCAGGTTTTTGAGGTCTTGAATAGAAGTGCCTTTAGTTACAATAAGACTCAGAGCATATCTACCACAGAACAGAGCTGCACTCCGATGGTGAGTATAGCTGCAAGCCTTATTTTACTTGTCCACTGTCTAGTGTCAACTCACTAGCCCTTAGCCAGTGTGCCTACTTGGGAGAAATCTTAAAATGTGGTTCTACATAGTCATAACTAAATGCTAAGTATGTAAGTCTTAGTTATTTAATATTTTGAATTTTTCTGTTAGTATTATTGTCTTTATATAAGATTACGAAAAGTGTACTCAAAAATTAAATTTGACTTCATTAGTCTTTATTACATACCAAATATAGTTTAATTTAAAATAAGTTTTATAATCTTTAAATGCTATAAGTACAAGATAGATTAAAGTTAATAGTTTTATATACCAAGGAAATACCATGTTAGATCTAAGATATGTAGTCACTCTATTTTATTGACTGTAGGATCAGTCTTAGTAAAGTATTGTAATTGGGGCTTATGACTTGATATTATTTAATTTTAAATTCACCTTTCCAATATAAACATTTTGAGGTATTTCTATGTAAGTAAGAATTAATTTATTACTACTTTGACCCGGTGTTATTTAGAAGGACTGTCGTGTGTTCTGTTCTGTAGTTCTGAGGGCTCTGCTCTTCTCCCGTCTCTAGTAACCTGTGTTATTGTACTCAGTTGTACTCTCACTACCCTGATGTGGTTTAACCTCCCAGTTCTTGCCTTGCATCTTCTTCTCTTGTTGGGCCCCTCCCCTTTGCTTCCCAAATGTCTTTTTAAAAATACAGTCTCTGGATTTTTAAAGACAATTTTTGCTTAACTAGAGATCATTATTTATTGTCAGTTCTACCTATATTCCTTGAAATGCCATAATTTCATTCCTTTTTAAGCTAAACAAAACTCCATGTGTTTATCTCTTATGAGCATCTCACCCATCTCTTTATCTTCCTATTCTGAATTTCACTACAATTCTAACTTAGTTTTCTTCATGTGTATACACAGTGGAAGACATAACTGCCTCAAGTAAACATATAATTTCATATAAATATATAGTACAAAATGGCAGAAGTATGTTTTCTGCTACTTCAGAAACTGTTTTAAATTTTGTCCTAATTCCAAGCCAAATTTCATTTGATAAATTCTTGTAAAATTTAATGATCACCTCTACAGTTTTTATTATTGCTTTTACATGTATTTGTTTATTGTATGTGTGTGTACATCTGTGTGTATAAGTATGTGTGTATGCATTGGTGTGTGAGATATATGCATGTGTGTGTGTGAGGGTGTCTGTCATGGCATGAATGCTTGTAGGAGTTGTTTCTCTCCTTTTGCAATGTAGGTTCTGAGAATGAAGCACAGGTCAGCAGAGTAGACACTGCATGTATGTTCCTACTGAGACATCTTGCTATCTCTCTCTTTTACATTTAATTTTATTTTTATATTAATTAAAGTTTATTCACTTTGTGTCGAGTTGTAGCCCCCTCCCAATCCCACCCTCCCTCATCTCCTCCCATGCCCCTTCCCAAGTCCACTGATAGTGGAGGACCTCCTCCCTGTCCTCTGACCCTAGCTTATCAGGTCTCATCAGGACTGGCTGCATTGTCCCCCTCTGTGGCCTGGTGAGGCTGCTCCCAGCTCATGTGGAGGTGATCAAAGAGCCAGCCACTGAGTTCATGTCAGAGACAGTCCCTGTTCCCCTTACTAGGGTTCCTACTTGGAGATAGAGCTGCCATGGCTACATCTGTGCAGGGGTTCTAGGTTATCTCCTTGCTATCTACTTAAACCACAATCTTTAAAATGAAAAATTCTAACAATACAATCCAAAGGTTTGCTGATTTGTATTTGTATATGCTAAGGAAGAACACTAGGAATATATCAGTATTCTTTTTTGTTTTTGTAAGTAAGCCTTTTAGTTTCTGTAAGAGGAGAAGACTTTATATATACAGTAAAACTACTGCAGTTCATAACATACAGCAGTCTCAACTCTGAGCTGCAATATTTTAGAGAGTGACGGCATGCATATGTGAAGGGCATGTAGTATGTTCAAAACCAAAGTGGCTCTGCAGCATAGGCGAGTGCTGCCAGAAATGCCCTCAGTCTGTTATACATTTGCTATTATATTGGTCGTTTTATATGCAGAATCCTTTTGCTGCTACCAGTTTTTCAACACCCTCCGCATTCAGTTGTATGACCTGTGGCTTAAGAGGCTGGGTTTGGGGGGGAGGGTGATTACATAACAGGAAGCATTGAAATTAACCAAAAGGCCTGCATTGGCAGAAGGCAAGGTGACAACAATTTATGACCTCAATCGGTTTGTGAGCTTTCAATGGCTGTGACAGAGTTCTTGGTTAGTCAAGTTATAAGGAAATGTTATATCGACTCATTATTTTACACTTGTAGCTGTTTCTGTTGTTCTTGGGCCTGTTGGAAGACACCATGACGGTGGGTACCATGCCAGTGAAGCAAAGCTATTCACTGTGTGGCAACTGGGAAGCAATGAGAAAGGAATGACAATATTTAGGGTCATTTTGTACCATATATAAATATATATATATTATATATATGTATTATATATATAACATATATATAACATATTATATATATATATATTACATGCTCATAGTGACCAAATTCCCACTATGGGTCACCTCAACATTTTACCACCTTTTACTATTCCTGCAGTCTGATGATCAGGCCTTTAGCATATGTTTGCTTTAGAATTGCATATAAGATCTAAGCCAGAACATCACCCTCAGTAAAGAGTTTCTGGAATCAAATCCTCAGCCAAGTAACAGCATTTCTTAGCCACATCTGCTTCACAGTTGGTTATATGACTAGTTCTTATCAGAGACATCTGAGCAGATGTGATTGAATAATTTTGTGAGCAAAATAATTAAGGAATTAATTTGTTGTTCTCTTCTCATGCTTCTTCCAGACTTTCTTCAGTTTTTGTTTTGTTTTTTGTTTTCCTTTTTAAATGTTTTTTTATTAATTATACTTTATTCAGTTTCTATACCCCCATAAATCCCTCTGTCCTCCCCTCCCAATCTCACCCTCCCTCCCCTTCTCCACGCATGCCCCTCCCCAGTCCACTGATAGGGGAGGTTTTCCTTTCCTTCCTTCTGATCCTAGTCTATCAGGTCTCATCAGGAGTGGCTGCATTGTCTTCCTCTGTGGCCTGGTAAGGCTGCTCTCCCCCTCAGAGGGAGGTGATTAAAGAGCAGGCCAATCAGTTCATGTCAGAGACAGTCCCTGTTCCTATTACTGTGAAACCCACTTGGACACTGAACTGCCCTGGCCTACATCTGTGCAGGGGTTCTAGGTTATCTCCATGCATAGTACTTGGTTGGAGTATCAGTCTCAGGAAAGACCCCTGTGCTCAGACGTTTTGCTTCTGTTGCTCTCCTTGTGGAGCTTCTGTCCTCTCCAGATCTTACTATTTCCCACTTCTTTCATAAGTTTCTCTGCATTCTGCCTAAAGATTGGCCATAAGTCTTAGCATTTGCTTTGATAGTCTGCAGGGCAGAGCCTTTCAGAGGCCCTCTGTGGCAGGCTCCTGACTTGTTCCCTGTTTTCTCCTTCTTCTGATGTCCATCCTCTTTGCCTTTCTGGATGGGCATTGAGCATTTTAGCCAGAGTCCTCCCTCTTGATTAGTTTTTTTAGGTGTACAGATTTTAGTATAAGGACATTTGCTCAACCATGTTTGTAGCAGCTTTATTTGTAATAGCCAGAAGCTGGAAACAACCCTCATGCCCCTCAACTGAGGAATGGATACAGAAATTGTGGTACATCTATCACAATGAAATACTAATCAGCAATAAAAAAACAAGGAAATCATGAACTTTGCAGGTTAATGGTGGGAACTGGAAAAGATCATCCTGAGTGAGCTATCCCAGAAGCAGAAAGACACACACGGTATATACTCACTCATATAGACATATAATATAGGATAAATCTACTAAAACATGTACACTTTGTTTTCCTTTTTAAGACATGGGCAACTTCTTTAGAAATCTGCACTAATATTCTTTATTAAAGTAGTTCACACCCTAACCTAACTCTGAGTTTTAACCCAACCCATGCTAATCCTATTTGACCTATAGCACTTTCTCTTATAATGTAATCCTATGAAAATATGTCTTTATGTTTTAAAAATGGAACTATTTTCCTTGCTAAGATAATTTCTTAAAGACAAGGACATTAACATATTATAGCTATAATCCATTCCCTATCACACTGTATATCACCTATCAAGCATCGATGTATGATGAATGAATGGTTAAAATGTTGGTAATAAGAACATGTGTGTGTCTTAATTGGAATGGAATTTTTCCATTGTATATATTCTGATTTCACTTTCCCTTCACCCAATTCCTCCCAGATCTTGTCTCCCTCACCCATCCATACCCACTCTCTTTATTGGTCTCTCATTAGAAAGGAAGCAAGCATCAAAAAATTAAAAATAAGATAACTGAACAAAATGAAAACCAACAATAATAGGGCATAACAAACCCACAAACAAAAGAGCCAGAGAAAAAGCACAAGAAATATATGCAGATGTAGACTCACCTACATTTGCACACACAAAAAATCCCATAAAAACAGAAAACTAAAAACCAGAATATATAAAGCAAAATTATATGCTTTAAAAAAAAGTGTCCAGGCAAAGCATCGTGAGATACACACACACACACACACACACACACACACAAATTCCACAAAACCCCCAAAATACAGTTTTGGTTTGTGTGTGTGTGTGTGTGTGTGGTGTGTTGACTGTTGAGTATGGGGCCTGTCCTTAAGTTTGGTTTATATACCTAATATGACTCTGTTGGAGAAAAGTAATTTTTCCTTTGCAAGTGGATCAGTTGGAAATAGCTCTGGGTTAGAGACTGGTGCTTGTGTCTACTTCTCTCAGTGCTGGGACCCCATTTGTCTTAGACCTGGGTGTGCCCTGTGCATGCTGCAACATTTCCTGTGGGTTCACATGCATGTGTTTTGAGGAATAAAAATATGATTGTCATGCTAGAGGACGCTCCAAGGAAATTATATTTGTTTTTCCACATAGAAGTGAGCCCAAGGGGGATGAGTCCTCTGAAGGCTTGTGTGCATCCCCCAGGTCTGTGGTGACAAAAATGGACACTCAGCTGTAGCTGTGCCACCCCTTTAGGAAAGGTTACTATGGCTGAAGTTTGTTCTGCAGCCTTTGGTTACACTGAGAAAAGCAATAGGGTATCTGAGTCATCTTTGGCCTGATACATTTTTCAGCTTTGAAACCACAGACAAGCTTGAAAATGATGACATTTAAGTAAGAAAACGTGACGAGCTTTATAATACCTTAATTCTCAAACTTCTCTATTTCTTTGAGTTTGCAAATAGAAATCATTGGTTTTGATACAGTATCACAATTTTAGGTAGACCATATTCGGTCTCCACCCCGATTTCTCATTTGTGATCAGTTGTTTTCCTGTTTCACAGAATGGATGGGTTAGATGAATATTCCCATAATTCGATTGACCTACAATGTCTATTAAATTCATTTCCTGGAGACTTGGAGTTTAAGCAGATCTTCAGTGACATTGGTGAACAGATGGAACAAAATGCTACAAGGTAACTATTGCAGGTGTTTAAGTTGTTTCCATGTTTTGTTTTGTTTTTGAATGTACTTTTTTAATGTTTTTAAACTATTTATTCTTATTTTATATGCATTGGTGTCGTTATGCATATTTATGTGTGAAGGTGTGGGATCCCCCAGAACTAGAGCTGCAGGCAGTTGTGAGCTCATGTGGATGCTGGGAATTGAACTCAGCTCCTCTGGAAGAGCAGCCAGTGAGTGCTCTTAACCACTGAGCCATCTTTCCAGCCCCATTTCCATGGTCTGTTCCCATAAAAACTACCAAGTTTGGCTTCAGGACTATTTCTTATATAGTCATATGTTTTTCTTAATCTTCAAAAATACTGATTAAGCTCTATTCTCCATTTAACATAACTGTCTTCATCTGGTCATTACTCTTGTGTGCCTACACTTGTCTTGTGTCCACTCTATCTGCCACCATAACTCCCAGAAGCTATCTACTTTCTTCACCCTAAGCTCTAGGATTACAGATGTGTTCTACAATGCCCAGATCTTAGATGCATGCTGTAGCTAGTGTGGATACAGTTTGTTAGTTTTTTTTTTTTTTTCTGAGCTGTCTCCTCAAGCTCTTCATTACCTTTAAGAAGGTTATAAAATATAAGCACTGTCTCCAAACAGGTGAACTCTCATTTCTTATAGTTAGTCATTGTATTTAGAGTTTGCAATATCACAGATTTTCTTTTAATTTTGGGGTGCTGGGGTATTGTTTTGAGGCAGGGTTTCTCTTTGTAACCCAGACTGTCCTGGAATTCACTCTTTTGAATAGGCTAGGTAGACTTGAACTCAGAGATTCGCCTGACTTTGTTTCTTTGCTGCTGGGATTAAAGGCTTGATCCACAATGCCCAGCTCCAGGTTTTTATTAATACATTTAGAAGTTAGCATTTTGGCTTATGAGATAAGGGACAATGTTTAAATTTGAAGCCAAAGTATCAAAATAAAATGATAGTGGCAGCTCTCAATTTGTGAAAACAAAATTGTTTTGGAGCAAGGGATGTGCATGCTTATAATTTCAGTGCAATGGAGGGAGAGGCAGGGGAATAGCAGTGAGTCTAGGGGCTACATAGTGAGACTTGATAAAAATCAAGGGAAAAGAATACTTACAATGGACTTTTTAAGACCAATGCTTTAAGAAAAAGAAGAGGAAGGAAATCTTTTCCTTTAATTTCAATAGGAAAAAGTTAAACATCTTATTTTGAATTTGGTTTTGGCCTTATATAATATATATGTTAAATGTATACACACATATAACATATGTGTGTCTTATATATATATAAACATATATTTATATATTGTATATATACTGTTTATATATATTTAATATCTAATAACTGAATAAGAATTTAATGTATTTATGTAACATTTGTGTTATGTATTATATGATGGAATTTCTTTTTTTTAGAAGTAATTTATTTATTTTCATGTTAATCACAGCTTATGTACTTTGTATCCCAGCCGTAGCCCCCTCTCTCATTCCCTCCCACTCTCCCCATCCCTCCCTCATCTTCTCCCTGCCCCCCTTCAAGTCTACTAATAGGGGAGGACCTCCCCCCTTCCAATATGATGGAATTTCTAACCTAAAGAAATGAAAAAAAATAAATAAATAGATTGACAAGATATTTATGTAAATTATAGAGTTAATTATATTTTAAATAATTTTTTTTTTGCTTTGGCTCCATCAAAACAAAGCAAGACATTGAATGGTATTTTTGTTATGTATTGCTTCATTATGTGCTAAATCTCTGTTTTGTTTCCTTCTCCACTTGATCAATAAAAATAATATTTAAGAATATAATAATTAATTTTTTACATTCATAAATTATTATTTAGGTTGAAATTCATTGATGATTTTATAAAAAAGGGATAGTGTAGGATACTATTCTTACATTAAAACCTTTCATTGCCCATATATTAAAAATGAACTCATAGCCTCAAGTGACCATTGATCTGCACCGGGGACAGAAGAAGGGAGTGGCTCTATGTGCTGTGTACTACATTTAGAATCAAGACTATTTTTCATCAAATTCAATTATGTTTTTATTATACTCTAGAGGATAAACATAATAGTCTAGAGTACATATATTTTCAAAAATAAAATACTGAATAATAACTATGGTTCACAAGAGTATAAATCATTTATGCACTCATGTATTGCCTTCTAACAGAATAGCTTTTAGAAAATTGTATGTCATGACGAATCAGTTATGCCACACTTACACTTCAGTAGTTGAATTACCCTGGGCATTTTGTATTCTAACAGTTGTATTTATTTCCTGATGGTGCACATTGAATAAGTAATGAACATCCGTATGATGTGGGTTCTCACATTACTTTTAGAAGAAAAAAGACATTAGCAATCCATTCTTAAATATAGTATTTTTTTCTTATACTTGAATTTTCTATACTTTATTTCTTACAGTGACCCTGACAACTTAAGTGTGAGTTCCTTTTCCCTTTTCTTAATATCATCAAGTTTTATGAGCCACAGGGTCTTTCACCTTCCCACAGCAGTGGTTCCCCAGAATGGACCAGTGTGCCCAGAGGTCATTGCACCTTCACCTGCCTTTTAGCCATTCTCTGAAGTCATTCTCACATTAATTTTTTCATGTCCACTCAAGCTAACACAGTGTGACTTGTACTTCTGAGGAGGGAGCCAGTGGCAATAAATTATTTACATTAAACACATATCACAACTGACATCAAAGTTTAAATAACCTGCAAGGGAAGAGTGCCATGAATTGTGCCCAGAAACAGTTAAATAAGAAGGCTGCACAAAGCTTGGAACAGTTTCTGAGGTGTCTGGAACTTACTCATTTAATAAGATACAGAGGTACCGAAGTTCTTTGAGGCCTGCAATATGGCATGAAATGATTTCTGGCTTACTTAGACAGATACTACTGTATTTAAAACCTTGTTTTATTCTTTTGCTTTCTAGTTACAGACAACTTGTTTATTCTCCAACCAAGGACCATGTATGGATATAACCTAAAACCCCTGTTCAAATATAGCCCATGGTAGCTCAGTATCCAAGTGGGTACCCTAGTAAGGGGAACAGGGACTATTTCTAACATGAACTCAATGGCTGGCTCTTTGACCCCCTTCCCCCCACCCCCACCCCCCGAGAGAGGAGCAGCCTTGCTAGACCACAGAAGAGGACATTGCAGCCAGTCCTGAAGAGACCTGATAAGCTAGTATCTGATGGAAGGGGAAGATGTCCTCCCCTATCAGTGGACTTGGAAAGGGACAGGAAGGGGATGAGGGAGGGAAGGGGGGATGGGAGGGGCCTAAGGCTGGGATACAAAGTATATAACCTGTGATTAATATAAAAAAATAAAGAAGATGTTAACACTAAAAGTACATAATAAAAAATGTAAACAATTTTCTTTGAGCTTACTCTATGCCTTTTGTCAGCATTTATGAAATAAAAATTTCAAAAATATTCTAACATTCTGTGTTAATTGGCATCACCTGGAAAAATACTTCTCTGATGAGTTTTGACAGGTTCATTGAATTATCAGGGTAACAATGAGTCCTAAGAGTCAGTCTAATACTATGGCTACTTAACAGTTGCCAAGTAGGTTCTCCATCTTGACCCAATAACACTACAAAGTATTCCTTCATGGAGTGGGCCTTCCCTCGTACAGCCAGTGGCTGGTTATTCCCATGACATCCAGGACACTATTGTACCACATGACCTACCACGCTGGTTGTTGTCTCTTGCCAGGTTCATAACTCGGTAAGATCGGTGATGACTTTTGTCCTTGGTAACTTACATAGCACCTTCTAGCACTATGAAAGCCATTCAGTAAAGCTGTCGCTTCCAGGTGTGTTTTTTCCCCATGTCACATGACTCAGTGGTGCTTAACACAGGACACAGTGCTTTTTGGAAACAGAATACCTGTTGTACACAGAACTTGCAGTGGTTATGACAGCCTGCACAAGGCAGACAAAGTCTCAGCATTGAGCCTTTGGAGAAGATGGGAACATAGTCTGATCCCTTACTAAGGAGTTGCTGGTAGTTGATGGCTAAAAGAAAGTAGGGTCCTGGCCTGTTGGCCACACTCTTTTGAAGTATAGGAACAATACAAAAGGTGCTCTCTGTGTGTTAAAAGCCAGAGAACACAAAATTGGGTGAGTAGAGGAGGGATGGATGTGGCAGAGTGGAAAGAAGGGCTATGTATGATTAAAGTACATTGTATGACAATCTCAAAGAACTAATGAAGGCGAGGATCATGTTTGTTACATTTTCATATTGGTTGCTGTAGTTCTCTTTTAAACTCAGGACTTTGTTCCTCACCTAATTGGCCTATATAGTTGGGCATTTATATTTTTCCAGTAACAATACTATTATAAAAATGTTGAGTGATTTATGGAGGCAAGTCTAATATTTTTTAGACTCTTTAGGTTTTGTACTAATATTTGGGTCCTAGCAATAACTGTGACTGTTTATTGAATTGTCTTGGTAATGTATTCATAACTGACCATGCTACTAAAAGAAACTTGAAGTACTTGTACTTAGGAAATTTTGAATTCAGAATAACCACTTATGCTATTTAAGAAAACTTAGACTAATTTATTGGCAGGTTTACTCTCCATACTTGAAAGTGTTTGAAATACAGTCTTTGAAAACACTACCTTAAAAGTGTTTAAAAGTTAATTTTTTGTTTAATTTTGACCTAAATTTAAGAAGATGATTTATTAGGTTACATACTTGCCTGGCAGCCTCAATCTTGAAAATAGCCTTTTATATAATAATTCCACATGAAATCAAATAATTGAGTTTTTAAAACCAGATTCATGGTCTGTAAATGACAGATTGACAAGATATTTTATAGGCAACTGAAAGCAAAATCAAGTGAAAGCTAGTCAGCTTTAGTTCCTAGCGCTGAGGGAGGTCCCTTGAAATGCAACTGCTTAATCCCTTTATCAGTATTTGGACAAATTACTGAAATATCCAGCACTGTGGAGGCTTTACACCGCTTATCAACTCTAGTTCCTCTACCCAGATTTAGATGTTGGAGATATGCCCAGAGGCTGAGCGCTGACAGAAACAGGAGTTGCTGAGTCTTTCCAGTTCACGTTGCTGAACTAGATGTTGGGTTTCACTCCATGAGGCATGAGAGCATGCTACAGTACAAACCTTTGATGAAGGATGTCTAGAGTTGAGCTGTATGCCTTGGGCTTCCCCTTTCTCAGTTCATAGAAATACTTACATAAAGAAGAAAATGCATGTCAGCCTCTTGTCAGACCTAGAACTGGTGTTCCTTCCTAAGGAACTCCATCAGCAAAATCGGGGGCTGTGGTCAGTGGAGGTTTTGTTTTTCTTTTAAGGTCTTTGTTTTCATGAAAAGGCGCTTTGATTTTCAGAATTTATTTTTTTCAAGATAACTTTATTTAAATTCACTCATGTTCAGAAGTCTCCGGAAAAGCTTTGTTCTGGTACTGTGTATTTTTATGGGCAGCCCACACCTAATAGAATTCAGAGACTTTACTAAGCAGAGCGTGGCCTCTAAAACTTACATGGTTCTATCATGTGAAACCTCTAATTAATAACAATTACACTTTCAAAAACAGTAACTTTTTGTGACTAATCGTCCTTGATAGTATTAGAAGAAATTTGCAGAGCTGTCAGATTTGGGTGAATTCAGTGTTAAATCTGTTTCTATAATCATTCTTGTTCTTATATTTTAGGTCTGCCACCATTTTGTTGTAGTAATATGTCATACCCATGTGGCATCACATGTACTCTGCATAAAGTTAATGGTTTGCCCCATGGAAGATTTATAAGCATTGACACACAGAATTAAATACAGACATTAATACTACACTACATCTAATATTAAGGCAGCCCATCTTTGTGCTATATAAACACTTAGATAATTGAAAAACGGTAATGTTTACATTTTACCTAATCATTACACATATATCATTGCTATTTCTTTTTGATAATTAATTTTATTTTTAACATTTTTATTTTATATTAATCACAGGTTATGAACTTTGTATCCCAGCCATAGCCCCCTCCCGCATTCCCTCCCTTATTTCCTCCCTGCCCCTTTCCAAGTCCACTGATAGGGGAGGACCTCTCCCCCTTCTATCAGATACTAGCTTATCAGGTCTCTTCAGGACTGGCTGCAATGTTCTCTTCTGTGGCCTAGCAAGGCTGCTCCTCCCTCGGCAATTAAAAATGAGGAAATCATGAAATTTACAGCAAATGGTGGGACCTGGAAACGATCATCCTGAGTGAGGTATCCCAAAAGCAGAAAGACACACATGGTATATATTTACTTATATAGACCTATAAGATAGGATAAACATACTGAAATCTATACACCTAAAGAAGATAAACAAGAAAGAGGACCTGGGGTAAGAGGATTAATCCTCACTTAGAAAGACAAATGGGATGGACATTAGATGTAGGAGAAAACCAGTAGCAGGACAAGAGCCTACCACAGAGGGCCTCTGAAAGACTCTACCCAGCAGGGTATCAAAGCAAATATTAAGACACATAACGAACCTTTTGGCAGAGTGCAGGGAATCATATGAAAGAAGGGGGAGTTAGTATGACCTGGAGAGGACAGGAGCTTTGCAAGGACCAAATATATCAGGGCACTGGGGTCTTTTATGAGACTGTTTCTCCAACCAAGGACCATGTATGGATATAACCTAGAACCCCTGCTTGAATGTAGCAAATGGTAGCTCAGTATCCAAGTGGGTACCCTAGTTAGGGGAACAGGGACTATTTCAGACATATCATTACTATTAATGTGTTTCATTTTCTTCCAGTCTTTTAATGTGCATTTTATTTCAATTTTAGAATAAACTGGATGTCAGCAGATTTAGCCACATTAATATTATGTATATGGCCCTATACATTATAAGCTCTATGTGATTGCTTCTTGACTTTTTATTCTTCCTCTGGCTGAAGTCTTCCATGTAGCATCATTTGCCTTTTGACATATAATGTGCGATTCTGGATTTCACAGCCATCCAGTGTTCTTGCTGCATCTCTTGACTTTCAACAATGCCACTGCAGCCTTACATCTGTGCCTCACACATATTTAATGCAAGGAGTCTTCTATTGTATCTCAAAGTAGTCGTGTCTTCAATATTCCTCCAGTTGCAGTATTTCTATAAAAATTGGAACTCTTTCCAATTATGAATGGAAATGAGCAACCCATTTCTTGCTATTTTAATATCATCTGAGTATTATATGACGTTATACATAGATTATATACAATTATATAACATGTAAACATTTCAGAACCTATAATACTGTGAGATGGCATTGCTTACATCCTACCAAAATGATTATTTTTCTTCTTTGCAGCATAGAGCATTGCATTGAAGGAATACAGTCTGAAGTAAGCAAGATCTGTCCAGATGTGCAGCTGCAAACAACAACTGACTGCTTCAAATGGCTATCCAGCTATAGTTATAATTTGTCTAAGTCACCATCCATTCCCCATGGAGATTTGATAAAATTCCTCAAAGCAATGGTAAGAATTACTTCTTTTATAGTAGAGTGGAGAGAAGTGAATACAATGGTTGAATTAATGTATGCAAATATTTATAGTATTGGTAATATTAGCCTGTCTTACCTTGGGATTTTCATTTTGAGTATTTTGTTTTTGTTGTTGATCCATTTCTTCCCCCACCAAATTCTGTGATGTATTTTTATAGTTGTTTTTAGCACTCAAGTATGGAAATGGGGATTAAATTTTCTCTTTCCTGGGTGGCTTGGAGTGTGATGTGCAGGGTGCAGAGCCAAGATGCACTCTGATAGGACCTGCAGTTGTCTCTATGTTCATGCCCATTGCAGTTCTTGTTCTTTCTCAACATGGAGCTTCTCTGTCCTCAAAATGGAAGACAGTAAAGAGGGCCTTGACTGTGTTCTCTCTTAAGTGGCTTTATCTCTCATTCTTTGTATTCCCAGTTTACAATAATACCCAGTTTTGTTTTTTTTTTTTTGTTTCAGCTAAAGCAGAAATGTACACGAGTCCACTGTTAAAATTAATGGTCATGTTTAACCATTGGCCACCTACTTAAGAGAAGTTTTTTGTTAACCTTCAACAAGAATAGTTATTATACCCACAGCTACAGGGTGGCTAGGTTACAAAAACTTATTCTTTTAGAAACAGCACAGTATTTGGGAAGCAGAAATTCTGTAGCTTCAGTTTTAATTTAATTTAGCAGGGAGAAAAGGACTGTTTTTGTCTTAACATCAAAAACATTGATCAAGGCAGATGTGGAAAATATCTTGAGGTTGTAGATGGTTTAGGATGACAGAATCAGCTGAAGATGGTTTTTGTCTGTTATTACAGTTGTCTTTTTCATGTTTATATGATAACACAAGGAAGATAAAGGAAGACTATATGCCCTAAAGCCTTAATCTTTTAGGAAGTTGTTCTCACTCATTCTCTGTTGAAGAATAAATGTGGATGTAGTTTTCCTTTAATTTCTATTAGGAGCTATGTGTATTGGATTTCACTAATGTTGATGTAATAATGCTTTTGCATTTAATTAAAAGCAAAAGCTTTCTATAATCTGCCACACATAAGTCATTCTCTATTCACTGATAGGCAAAGGCCATCTTAGTTTTGTTCAAACTCATTTTATGCAAGATCTACTGTTTTCTTATTGTTTTGGTTTTTTCTCATAATCACTTGTGTTATTTTTGAGGAAATTACCATGTTATTAAAACAGATTCAAATTAAAATAACTTTATCAATTTTTTAAATGTATTTTTTATTTTCTTTTTAAATTTGCTTTACATACCAAGGCTAACCCCTTTTTCCTCTCCTGCTAGTCCCCCCAAGTTTCTGCTTGCCCCTTCTCCTCTCTCTTTTCTCCCAGAAAAACGGATCTCCTCTCCCCATATCAACCTTCCCCAGAACATCAAGTCACATCAGGACTGAGCATATCTTCCTCCCCTGAGGATAGGCAAGGCAGCACTGCCAGGGGAAAGTGATCCAAAAGCAGGTAATAGAGTCCATGTTAGAAACAGTCCCCCCAACTCTACTAGCCAGGCGCCCCATCTGAAGACCAAGCTGCCCATTGGCTGCATGTGTGCAGGGGGCATAGGTCCAGATCATGCATGCTCCTTAGTTGATGTCTCAGTCTCTGAAAGCCCCATAGGATTGGGTTAGTTGTCTCTGTTGGTCTTCTTGTGAGGTTCCTGTCCCCTTGTCCCCTCCAGGTTCTTCCATCTTTCCCCCAGCACTTCTACAAGACCCCCACCCCCAGCTCTGTCCCATGCTTGGCTGCAAGTCCTATCATCTGTCTTGATCCACTGCTGGCTGGAGCCTTCCAGAGGACAGTCAAGTTAGGCTCCTGTCTGCAAGCATAGCAGAGCATTATTCATAATGTCAGAACTGGCTATCTACCCTCCCGTGGGTAGAGAGCACATCAAGTCACATGGAATGAGCATATCTTCCTCCTCTGAGGCCAGAGAAGGCAGCCCTGCCAGGGGCAAGTGTTACAAAAGCAGGCAATAGAGTCCATGTTAGAAACAGCCCCACCCCCTCCATTAGCCAGGTGTACCATATGAAGACCAAGCCTCCCATCAGCTACATGTATGCAGGGGTCCTAGGTCTAGATAAGGGGAAAGGGAAAATTGGGGGAACTGGGAGGAGAGGAGGGAAGGGATACCTAGGGTGGGCCAATTTTTAGCTCGACTTTCTTTCAATCTCTGTTCCCTCTTTATCCCTGCACTTTTTATAGGCAGAGTAATTTTTGGATCACAGGTTTTGTTGGTGGGTTGTCGTTCCCCTCCTTTCACTAGTCCTGCCAGGCTAGGTGTTGTTCATTTCAGTCTTCATGTCCCACCCTCTTAGGAGTCACAGCTAGAGTCACACCCATATCCTCCTAGGAGCCAAACCTGTTGCAAGCCTACAGCTTGACAAAGAGATGTTCCACCTCAGTTTCCCTTCTTGTTCCTAGCCCTCACACCTCCAATTCTTGTTCTCTCCACATCTTATCTCCAACCTTATTTGCCTCCCAGTTCCATCACCTGCCCAGTTCCCTCTCTTTTTCCATTTCTGATGTCTACTCTTTTTCCATTTCTGAGTGACATTCTGGCACCCTCCCTTTGGCCCTTCTGGGTACTTAGCTTCTTTGGGTCTGTGGATTATATGGTTATTGTCCTGTACTATAGGTCTAATAACCGCTTTTAAGTGAGTACATACCATGTGGGTTTTTCTGGGTCTAGGTTACCTCAGTCATGATGATCTTTTCTACTCCCATCCATTTGCCAGTAAATTTCATGAGTTTCTTGTTTTTAATAACTGAGTAGTATTCCATTGTGTAAATAAATGTACCACATTTTCTTTATCTGTTATTCAGTTGAGAGACATCTGGGTTGTTTCCAGTTTCTGACTACTACAAATAAAGCCAGCATGTGTTGTCACTTGAGTTTTTGATGTTAGCCATTCTGACTAGTGTAAGATGGAATTTCAGAGTCGTTTTGATTTGCATTTCACTGATGGCTAAGGACAGTGAGCATTTCTTTAAGTGCTTCTCAGCCATTCAAGATTCTTCTGTTCTGAATTCTCAACTTAGCTCTGTACCCCATTTTTAAATTGGATTACTTGATTTGTTGATTTCTTAAGTTCTTTGTATATTTTAGATATTAGCCCTCTGTCTGTTATAGGGTTGGTGAAGATCTTTTCCCAATCTTTAGGCTACTGCTTTGTTCTATTGACAGTGTTCTTGAACTTATAAAAGCTTCTTAATTTCATGAGATCCCATTTAGTAATTGTTGACTTTAGAACCTGAGCTGTTGGTGTTCTGTTCAGGAAGTTGTCCCCTATGCCAGTGAGTTCCAGAATTTTTCCCACTTTGTCTTCTAATTAGGTTTAGATTCTGGGTTTATGTTGAGGTCTTTGATCCATTTGGACTTGAGATTTGTGCAGGGTGATAAATACAGATCTATTTGCATTTTTTTCAGACATCCATTTAGACCAGCAGCATTTATTGAAGATGCTTTCTTTTTTCCATTGTATGGTTTGTCTTCTTTGTAGAAAATCAAGTGCCCATAGTAGTGTGGGTTTAATTCTGGGTCTCCAGTTCAGTTCCATTGATCAACCTCTCTGTTCCCATGTGAACACCATGTAGTTTTTTATTACTTTTTCTCTGTAGTATAGCTTAAAATCAGGGATGTTGATACCACCAGAAGTTCTTTCATTGTATAGAATTGTTTTGGCTATCCTGAGTCTTTTATATTTCTGTATGAAGTTAATGGTTACTCTTTTTCGGTCTGTAAAGAGTTGTGTTGGAATTTTGATAGAATTGCGTTGAATCTGTAGATGGCTTTTGGCAGTCCGTCTTTACTGTGTTAAACCCACCATTCCATGAGCATGAGAGATCCATCTACTTTCTGAAATCTTCTTCAAAGACTTGAGCTCCTGTCATACAGGTCTTTCTTTTGCTTGGTTAGAGTTACACCAAGAACATTTTTATTATGTGTTGCTTTTGTGAAGGGTTTCCCTAATTTCTTTCTCAGCCCTTTTGTCTCTTATACAAAGGAGGGCTACTGACTTTTTGGGGTTAACTTTGTATCCAGACACTTTCCTGAAGGTTTTTATCAGCTATAGGAGCTCTATGTAGAATGTTGGGGGTCACTTAGGTATATAGTCATGTCATCGTCAAATAGCAATGCTTTGACTTCTCTACCAATTTCTATCCCCTCTATCTCTCCTCTACTTGTTTTTTGCTCTAGCTAGAACTTCAAGTACTGTAGTGAAAAGGTGTGGTGAAAGTGGACAGCCTTGTCTTGTCCCTGATTTTAGCAGGAATGCTATAAATTTAACTTCATGTTGGCTGTTGATTTGTAGTATATTGCCCATATTGTGTTTAGGTAAGTGCCTTGTATCTCTGATCTCTCCAGGACTTTAAACATGAAGGGGTGTTGGAATTTATCAAAGGCCTTTTCAGCATCTAATGAGATGATCATGTGATTTTTTTCTTCCAATTTTTTTATATGATGTATTACATGGATGGACTTTTGTATGTTGAAGCATCCCTGCATTTCTGGGATGAAACATACTTGATCATGGTGGATAATATTTTGGATATGTTCCTGGATTTGGTTTGCAAGTATCTTATTGAGTATTTTTTTCATCAGTGTTCATAAGGCAGATTGGTCTGAAATTCTCTTTCTTTGTTGGGTCTTTGTGAGGGTTAGGTGTCAGGGTTCAGTGTTCCCTCTGTTTCTGTTTTATGGAAATTTTTTGAAGAGTATTGATATTAGTTATGCTTTGAAAGTCTAGTAGAATTCTGAGCTAAAACTATCTGTCTCAGGGCTCTTTTTGGTTGGGAGGCTTTTGATGACTATTTCCTTGGGGGTTATGTGTTCATTTAAATTGTTAACCTGATCTTGATTTAGTTTTTGTAAGTGGTATCTATCAAGAAAATCAGTCATGTCATTTAGGTTTTCTAGTTTTGTGGCATCCAGTTTTTTTTTAAGTATGACCTAATGATTGTTTGGATTTCCTCAGTGTCTGTTGTTATATCCCCCTTTTCACTTCTGATTTTATTAATTTAGATATTCTACCTGTCTTTTTGTTAGTTTGGTTAAAGGTTTGTCTATCTTGTTGATTTTTCTCGAAGAACCATTCTTGGTATGGTTGATTGTTTTATTTTTCTCTCTGTTTTTAGGATATTGATTTTTCATCCCTGAGTGTTGTATTAGCATTTAATAATTATTATTAATTATCTTTTAGTGAAGCCCCACATTGGGCACCATTTGTTGTATTTGGACATTATTGTTTACTATTGATATATCTGTTAGTCCGAAACAGCTGTTTAACCAAATCACCACACAGAGACTAGGATTTATTTAATTAACCTAGAACCCAATGCTGGGCAATAGTTACTCCATCCTAAACCTCCAAGCCCTCCTAGTTTCCTAACATTTTATTTCACCCATTATACCTGCTTTTTGTGAAATCATAGGTTTGGTTCATTTCTCCACCTTGTTGCAAGACCTGTCTCCCAGGCTCTGTCTTCCCTGCTCTCCCAACTTCTCCCCTCTGGCTCCTCTTCTCCTCCCACTCCTTCCTGTCCTCTGGCTCCTTCCTTCTCCCTCCTACTCCTTCTTCTCCATTGCTCAACATTGTGGCCAGTTGTTTTATTTTGGCATGTTTACACAAAGTTGAGACAGGTGATGCTTAGAATAAGTATCACAATGCAATGTTCGGATTGAAACCAGAGAGTCGGGGAGAGAAACCAGCATTTGAATAAACAAGGGTACATTCCAAAAGAACATTATACCAACACCTGAGTTTGATTATTTCCTGCCATTGACTCCTTTTGAGTGTGTTTGCCTCCCTAGTCATCAAGTAGAGAGTTGTTCAGTTTCCATGAATTTTTAGGTTTTCTATTGTTTCTGTTGTTGTTGAAATCTAGCTTTAATTCCTGGTGGTCTGATAGAATATAAGGCGTTATTTAAATGTTCTTCTATTTGTTAATTCTTGCTCTGTGTCTGAGTATGTAGTCAATTTTGGAGCAGGTTCCATGAGGTACTGAGAATAAGGTATATTCTTTTTGTTTGGATGGAATGTTCTGTAGATGTCTGTTATGTCCAATTCACTCATAACATTGGTTAGTTTCATTTTTTTCTCTGTTTAATTTCTTTTCCAATGATCTATCCAGTGATATGAGAGGTGTGTTGAAGTCTCCTATTATTAATGTGTTGGGGTCAATGTGTGATTTAAGTTTTAGTAATGTTGATTTTTACAAATGTGGGTGCCCTTGCATTTGGGGCACATATATTTGGAACTGAGACATCATCTTGGTTGTTTTTTTCCTTTGATGTGTGCCCTTTCCCATCTGTTTGATTAATTTTGATTGAAAGTCTCTTTTATTAGATATTAGAATAAATACTCTGGCTTGTATCTTATGTTCATTTGCTTGAAAAACCATTTTCCAGCCTTTTATTCTGAGGTAATGTCTATCATTATTACTGAGGTGTGTTTCTTGTATGCAACAGTATGATGGGTTCCATTTACACATTCATTCTGTTAGCCTGTGCCTTTCTTTCTGTTGGGAAGTTGAGGCCATTGATGTTGAGAGATACTGATGACCAGTTGTTGTTACTTCCTGTTATTTTGATGTTGGTAGTGGTAGAGTGTGTGTGGATGTTTTCTTTCTTTTGGTTTTGCAGCTGTGAGGTTATTTGTTTCCTGTGCTTTCCTGGGTGTAGTGAACCTCCTTGGGTTGGAGTTTGCCTTCTAGTGTCTTATGTAGGGCTGGGTTTGTGGGTAGGTACTGTTTAAACTTGATTTTGTCATGGAATATCTTGTTTTCTCCATTAATGGTTGTTGAGAGTTTTGTTGAATATAGTAGTCTGGGTTGACATCTGTGCTCTTTTAGTGTCTGCATAACATCTGACCAGGCCCTTCTGGCTTTCATAGTCTCTGTAGAGAAGTCAAGTGTAATTTTGATAGGTCTGCCTTTATATGTGACTTTGCCTTTTTTTCTTTGTGGCTTTTATATTATTTCTTTGTTCTGTACATTTAGTGTTTTGATTATGATGGGAGGATTTTCTTTTCTGGTCCAAACTATTTGGTGTTCTGTAGGCTTTTTGTATGGTTTGTTGTTGTTGTTGAAAATGTTTTCTGGGCCTTAGAGTTTGGAGTCTTCTTCTATTCCTGTTATTCTTAGATTTGGTCTTATCATATTTTCCCAGATTTCTTGGATGTTTCGTGAGAGGAACTTTTTAGATTCAATATTTTCTTTAACTGATGTATTGATTTCTTCAATCATGTCTTCTGCACCTGAGATTCTCTCTTCCATCTCTTGTATTCTATTATTATTGATTCTTGTGTCTGTAGTTCCTGCTCTCTTCCCCAGGTTTTCTATTTCCAGGATTGCCTTGGATTGTGTTTTCTTTATTGTTTCTATTTCCATTTTTAGGTCCCGGACAGTTTATTTCCTTCTCCCATTTGGTTGTATTTTCTTTTATTTCTTTAAGGTATTTACTCAGTTCCTTCACCTGTTTGATTGTATTTTCCCGTGTTTCTTTAAAGGACTTATTCAGTTCCTTCTTCTGTTTAGTTCTATTTTCCTGCATTTCTTTAAGATATTTATTTTTTTCTTTTAAGGCTTCTATTATTTTCATGACCTCTGATTTAAGATCATTTTCTTGTGCTTCCAGTATGATAGTATCCTTAAGACTTGTTGTGGTAGGATAGCTGGGTTTTGGTGTTATATGGCCCTAGGTTTTGTTGCTGGTTTTCTTGTGCTAGACTGTCCTTAGCAGGCCTGGCGGTCTGGTAATAGGTCTCTGGCATTGTGGTAGAGCTCGTGGCCCCAGATGTCCTCAGTCCTCTGCTTTTCCTGCTGCTCATTGATCAGTGCTGGCCTTGGGGCTGCAGATTGGAGTAGGTACCAGGAAATGGCCAGGTTGCTGCTGCTTCCTGATCTGTGCTGGTCTAGGGGCCCGCAAATTGGGCCCTTATCAATTTTTTACATGGTACTAGATTCAGTCTTGATGGCGTGTTTCTCTGTCTATTTTTCAATGAAAATATTAGTTAGGTAAGAAACTGGCTCTGGGAGAGGAAGACTCCCCTATCAGCGGACTTGGGAAGGGGCATGCGTAGAGAAAGGAGAGGGTAGGTAGGATTGGGAGGGGAGGAGGCAGGGGTTTATGGGGGATACAAAATGAATAAAGTGTAATTAATAAAAATTAAAAATATTAAAGTTTAAAAAATAAACTATGTATACAAAAATTTAAAAATCTATTAAAAAAAGAAACTGGTTCTTAGTATGATAGTTATAATGAGGTTATTTCACCATTTAAGTAATCACACAAAAGACATGTTTTTTTTTAGATTTATTTCTTTATTGTACATATGAGTGCTCTATTTGCATGTACATCTGCATGACAGAACAGGGCACCAGATATTATAGATGGCTATGAGCCACCATGTGGTTGCTGGGAATTGAACTCAGGACCTCCTGAAGAGCAGACAGTGCTCTTAACCTCTGAGCCATCTCTCCAGCCCCCAAAATACATGTTTTAAACCTCTGTATTCTATTATTCTTTGCTTATCAGATATTTACAGCTATTGGCTGGCTTAGAGAAACATAAAGCTGAGATACTTATGTAGCACCTCTGATTCATTGAATTGCCTTAGTACTGCTGGGTCCTGCACTCTTGGAGAACATTTTCTTTCTAGATGTAAAGAACTAAATAGTAAAAGAGATAAGAGATATGGAAACCAAGCACTTATGCTAGGTCCTGTCCCTCACTGACAAACTCACATATGATGTTTGAAATGTAATTCTAGTGTGTACCATGTCAGATATCCTTATCCGTAAATTGGGCTATTAGGGTTTCAAATATCATTGTCAGAGTTTTCATTATGGACAAACCTGAGATTTTATGAAAACTGCCTTTTATATGATAAAATGCAGATATCTGCTATAATATTTGCATATTAAATGTACATTGTAGTTGTTTGAGTGAATGAGAACCAGTTCTAGGAATCTGTCTAGCTGTTCAATTCTGAATTGCATGTAATACCTGTGGTATCTTTATCAATAAGAAAATTCAAAGCCAGGCTCATTTTTTTGCCACTTGAGCCTTGCTTCCATTTCTTTTCTAATCAGCTTGTTTCTACTTAGAGAATATGAACTAATTTCAGAATTGGCTGAAAATGTATATAATTAGGAAAGTCGTGATGTATGGAGAATGTGTGTATAATTCAGAGTCTAAGAAGAAAGTAATTTCTTGTTCTTTTATTCTTCCTAATTATACCACCATTGTTTTCTACCAACACAGAAAGATTAAATGAATAGTTCCCTATCACTTTTGGGGGGCCTTTCTGAAAATTTCTTTATCCTATTTTGAGTTAGTTATTTCTTTGGAGTGAACAGAAATATTCAGATTAATTTTTACAGTAAAACCTTTCTTACCATTGTTCATAACAATAAATTTAAATGAAAGTTGGAATCTTCCAAAGTATTAAATTTTATTTCTCAGGATGGCAGCTATTAGTGACCCCTAGGCATCTACTGTGTTTAATGATTTCTTTTCTAGAATTATCTTAAGGATTGTATTTTGGGGGAGGGATGGTTATAGTAAATATATTCATTCAGGCATAAAAATTATCTGCCAGAAATTAATCAGGACATGATCTTGACTTTATTTTGTCTCAGGAACTCATTTATTCAGTGTTTTCTTCAGCTCTGTGTTTAGATGTGTTTAAGCTTTGCTATGGCTTAGGTTACACTGAAGAGTAGGGCTTAAATGTGCACGTACAAAAATATGACTGAGCAGATAGCTGACTGCACTGTCCACAATCTCAGTCTCTAGAAGCGGGTACATTCTCTGCTGTCAGTGTCTATCAAATCCTAAATGCAAGACAAAAACATATTGAGGAAAATAGAATATTCATTCTAAATTTAGTCAATTATAAAATTGTGTGTAGAAATAATCTTTGTTTTCCTTAGATTTAATTACATTTCTAACATTGTAATTTACTTTTATCAGCAAGACTTGCTGAATAATGAAGAAAACCAAGAAGAGATGATCCTGGATTTACTCTGCGACCTCTCTTGTCAGAGCAGCATCTCTTTCCTGTCACCCCTCGGAGGGACCTCCTTCTCCTTCCTCTCAGGGACAGCTCTGCATTCTGTTGAAGATTACTCCTCTGTGGATGTAAAGTCTATTTGGGACGATGTAAGACTACATCTTCGACGCTTCTTAGTGAACAGGTTAGAAAGCCATAATGAGATAAACAATTCACAGCAAAAAGTTGAACTGAAGAATCACTGTCTGCAGCAACTCCTCCTGCTCTATTCCGAGGCTGACGTGCTCGCCAAGTATGGAAGCATGCAGAAGAGGCTGCTGGCCAAGTTCCTGCGAGACAACCTTCCCTCCTCCTGTCAGAGAGACGTGGACTTAGAAGCAAGTGCTTGTGGATACAGAAGCACAGTACTTGCTTTATATTCAATGATAGAAGAGGATTTTAACATTCTGTATGAAATTTTAGCTCCATCCTCAATGGTGCAATTCATTAATGAAACTTACCTGGATACAGTTACAGAAGAAATGACAAAAATTCTTGAAAATTTTTGTGAGCTGCAGTTCAAAGAAAATGTTGTTCCTGTACCTAAAACAAGCAAGAGCTCCAGCAGGCACAGAGGAACAGTGCATGCTCTGGGTTAGTGACATTTACATTTTTTTTTTCATTTTCACTTCAGTCTTTCACACGTTTTCTGTTGTCGATATATGGTTGATTCCCATTGAAAGCTTCAAAATGAAGTAGAAAATAAATGAGCTGAAGTGAGCTGAAAGCTGGTGTATCCTTGTCTCTGAGTGTAGTCTGGACGTGTTTTCCATCTTGATAAGTTGTTGGTGATACTGAAAATGTAAGTCAAATGAGGTTTCATTTTCCTGGAATGCATACAGCAAATGACATAATACCATCTAACAAATCTTCACATATGTGTGCATGCAAATATAAATATATGTGCAAATATACATATATACCAAAAGAGCATGAACTTCACAGTATTTTATTTTCCAAAGCCAAAACATTAGTACTTAAGGAGAGTTGTTGAAAGTTGTTTTAAATTTACATTAAATAAATTAGGAGTTGAAAAACTGCACTTTATTCAAAATATTAAAGAAAGAAAATATAACACTATAATAAACTTTTTTTATGGTTTTAGTTTTCTACCAGTGGAGAAAAATAAAAATGTGATTGTTTTATTACCAGTTATTAAATACTAAGGAATATTTATTTCTAAATGTGTTTTTGAACTATATTATTTAAGTATTTGAAAATTAATTTTTTGGTGAATTATTATGTATCATTGAATTTATAATCAGTTGATATTTTCTATATGACTATATATTGTACTTATCTTTGCCAGAAGTCCAAATTAATATGATAGATGCATTTTCAAATAAGTTAATATCCTGCCAAAATTTCTTTCTTTGATTGCTAAGTCACACTGTCTAACAAATGAACCAGCTGGTTTTTGGGATGACAGTGCGGTTATGGTCACGTAATTCAGGAGCACTGTGGGCCCACATCAAGCAGGTGTACTTTCACCTTAATTGCTAGCACGTAGTTTTGAAATGTATTTCATGCTTGTGCTTGCTTTCTGAAAATATTTCAAAATCCTGCCTATCGATAAAGAGTTTTGTATATAAAAGCTCTGTCTGGGTTAAATACAGTTTATATGTAAGCCCACCTTAACGCTGGAGTTGGAAATATTTCACACAAACCTAATTGCTGATCCTTCTCATTCACTGTCACCTGAACTTTTGTATAAATCACTTTTTTTTTTCTTTTCCAGAACTGAGGATTGAACCCAGGGCCTTGCGCTTGCTAGGAAAGCACTCTACCACTATCCCCAACCCTGTATAAATCACTTTTAAATGGGTGCTTACCAAATATTAGGTACTGTGCTAAGGGAAACCTATTTTCTCTTATCCTAACTTTACATACATACAAAATAAAAACTTAGATTAACTCACTCTACTTGTTTCCACTCAGGATTCATATTCACACTGAGGATTCATGTACAGGGTTTTTGTTTTTGTATAACATCTGTTTTCAACCTCCATGCTGTTAGACTGTGTCTCAGAGTATAGAATTAAATGTTCTGCCATCAGTAATAGAAATCTCAAACTTTCTTTGTCAAGTAGCCCACCTGAAAGTAGTTTAACTCAGCTTTATTGACTGCCTGTCAAATGATTCATTTAGCAGCAGCCATATTTAAAATTCTGAGTCAGACACAGAATTGGTAAGAAAACCAAATGAGTCATTACTATTATATGAGAAACACCCAGCAGCTCAACATACCAGTCATGGTTTTGTTTCTTCCCAGAACACAATTATTTTGTTCCAATGACCAAATTTTATTAACAAATTACAACTTTGAGAAAATCAACAGTAATTTATATTCTTTTTGGGGTAAATTCTGGATTGGCTCTGTGAGAAATTATTACTTTTATTATAATCTGTCTTTATGATTCTGAGCCTTTGCTATTTTGCCCAATATTCTAAAAAGAGCATTTCTTAAGTAAAACTTTATTGGTTCAAATGGGAATTTATATTATGTTAATTAATCTTTCTAACCACCTCCCAAGGGAGATGCCATTCGTAACTCCATTAAACAACATAGAAAGTGAATAGACATATCCTCACGGGCACAAGGTGAATTAAGGATTCAAATTAACGTCTGTCTGACTCCAGTTCCTTATTCTGTGACCAAACCCATTAAAGAACGGGTCTCTGAATTCTGAGTGCTGCTCAGGGTCAGTTTGGGCGACTGCTGTACTCTTTTTCCACACGGAAACTCTTCTCTCGTTTGAAAAGCACAGCTCCAGGCTGGAAGTCTTGTTTCTGTTTCCTCTTTTGTAGACTATTAATATAGCTTGAGATTTGTGTGTTAGCTACAAGCTTAAGACAGTTGGGAACTAGTGAGTTTTTTATGTTGAGGTTGGGCATTCTTCCCACAGCAGTCTGTGAATTACTTCTTTCTATTACTTGAGCATCGAAGAAAGTGGCTGCTACTTGTCATGATGTGTAGGACTTTCTAAGACTTTATTCATGTGAGTTCATGTAATCTTTTGAACAGTTCTTCATTTTTTATGTGGGGAAACTGAGACTTGGTGAGGTAATATTCCCACAGCTACATAAGAAAGGAGCTTCCTAGGTTTTCAATGATGATTTCTTCCTCTCCTCCTCTCTCCCTCCCTTCTCTCTTTCGTTTGCTTTTTTGTTTTGTTTTGTTTTTGTTTTATACTGGAGATAAACACAGGGACTCATACATGTTAGGCACATACTTTACTATTCAGCTACATATCAGGCCCTGGTATATTATCCTGACTTACTATATACTCATATGTCAAAAACAGCATGAGGCATTGTAATTCTTAGTAGAAAGAGTAGTCATTTGTGAAACACTTTAACGTTTTGTCTAGATTTTTATCTTCTTTGGTTCTATGCAGTACTCAGTAGGTGTTCTTGCTTTTCTTTTTTATTGGCATTGACTGTTAATGACTTATAATTTTCCTTTTACCTCAGAAACTGATTAGTTTCTGTGGTCTCTATACTCAGCTGCCCTTCTGGTGGTGTTCATATAGGCAGCCCAGAGTGACATCTGGATGTAAGCAATTCAGGCATACACACTCACATACCTGTATATATGTATGAATGTATACATATATATGTATACACACACATGTTTGACTTAAGCTTCCATAGAACAAATCTACTTATAATCAAAATGTTTACTGAAAATCTCAAGCTTTCTGGAAACTTTATTATAGTCTTAAGGCCTTTTAAAAATGAAAATAAGTACATATATAAATAAATATATATATAAAATATATATATATATATATTCCAGGCTGGGCTTGAACTTTCTATGTGTCCACAATTTACCTGTTTTCACCTCCCTAGTAACGATGTGAACCAGTACATCAGCTGTTCAGTGTGCCTTGTTGTGTTGTGTCTTGGTGATTTGCTTTTTTGCATGCTATAGAGTTACCACAGGGCCTGTGTGCTGGCCAGTTGCTCTGTCACTGAGTACATGCCTTGCCACTGAATGTCTTCAAGATTCCAGAGGAATTTAAGAGCCATGATTTTTTCAATAACTCTATCTTGTTATTTTGTGTTTTTATAGTTCCCTTTCTAATATTGTGAGTAAAATATTACGTAAATGTTTATGCTATAGTAGTTTCTATTTTCATTTTTTAAAGACCTTAAGACCATGAGAAACAGTTTCCAGGAAGCTTTAGATTTTCAGTTAACACTTTTGATTATAACTAGAATTGTTCTTTGGAAGCTCAGGTTATATTTACATGTGTTCAGATTTAATCCCCCATTTTAGGGGAGTCATTTTTCTGTATCTAAGTTCGGAATTACTAAGGAATCTAATTTTAATTGTAAAATTATATTATTTCCTCTCTATTTAAAATGTACCTTTTAAAATATTTTGGGAAGACAATTGTTTTGAGTAGTAAATTTTAGTTAAATTGATGCTCTATATTTTAATATAGAAATATGTGATCAGGAGATTAGAAGTCTAGAATAAATTTCATAGCTCCCTCCATGTCTCACCTGGGTTCTTCTTGAAGTCCTTGGTAGCTTCTAAAGGAAAGCCTCCTGAGTCTTCTACATGCTCCTGAGTATTTATGAAGTTTTAGAACTGCAGTCAAAAAGAGATTGCTTTGTTGGCTTCCCTAACTCATTTACCTTGGAATTTTGAAAGGATTGCCTTAGATAATACTTTAGGATCCTTTGAAGTCTAAACTTTTTCCAGTTCTATAGTAAGAGTATAGGCCTGTCTTTTGACACCAAGAATAACCAAATCTGTTCACTCTATGGAAAGAGATACATCAACTAGCTCAGAATATGGCTTTGTGTGCCACAGTAGAAGATGCAAAACACTCTAATATCTCTCTCTGGGAGAGATTTCTTCCCTGGGCAAAACCTAGGACTAACAACATGTAAACTGCCCTGTATCACCCTTGTATTTGTTATGGATTGAGGGGAGGAGGTAAGGAAGAGTGAACAAAAATAAAAGGTGGGTTTTCTCTGTATGGCTTATACCTTAAAGTATTCCTAGTAATTAATTTTTTGTCTTTCTTTTTCTCTCATAACCACATTTATTTCATATTTAGTCTTGAGTGTTTTTTAGTAGAAAGATTTTTAAACAGGTAATTGAAAATCAGGACCACATACAAGAATTAGGAAAACAGTTATGTATTGTTGATTAGAAAGGATTCAGTATGCATAAATCCACATAAGGATTCAATATGCCTAAGTGCATGTTTTTTTTCTCTGCCATTGTTTCAATCAGACAGGGCAGGGCTTAACAATGATATGTATTTTGCCCTCAGAAGAGCCAGCTCTTTTCTGTAAGGCTACAGATAGCAGGTAATGACAACACTTTCTTACAAAAAAGAAACTCTGAGCTGTATGAATTCTTCTGTGAGTAAAAAAGTAATTCATCAGGACTAGGTTTTGTAAAGCACTAAAAAAGTGGCCTTATCCTGGAACCCCCGCTCAGATGGGGCCCATGATAGCTTGGTGTAGGACTGAAGACCCTATTCAGGGAAACAGGGACTGTTTCAGTCATGATCTTGATGGCTGACTCTTTGACCCTCCCCCATACAAGCTGGGGAGTGACAGACTGGCTAGATCCCAGGGGAGGACATTGCAGCCAGCCCTGAGGAGACAGGATAAGCTGGGTTTGGATGGAAGGGGAGGAGGTCCTCCCCTGTTGGTGGACTTGGAGGGGGCGGGGAGGAGGGAGATGAGGGAGGGAGTGGGAGGGTAGGAGGGAATGAGGGAGGGGGCTATGTCTGGGATTCAAAGTACCTAACCTGTGATTGATATAAAAATAAATAAATTTTAAAAAAGAATATATTGTAAAAAAAAAAAAAAAAAGTGGCCTTATATGGCCTAAGCAGCTCAGTTGGATAGCATTAGACTGGAGTAGTCTTATCCCAATTCCAGTACAGCAATTGTATTGTTGAAGGTTCCTACGTAACCTTAGTTCATCTTTCAGCATGCAAAGAAAGTAAAAGTGATGGATTTGTTCCTGCCATGTCCTTACATGGCATGCACAGCACCTTCTTCAGCTTTCTAGAATATTCCCAGATGGCCATGCCATCTGCAGGACAAAAGGATTTGTCCTTCTCCCAGCAAGTATTTATGTCTCCACAGTAGGCATTCACTGGGACCTATCTACAGGCAAAGGGTGAAACTAGACTTAAATCTATATGTCTTTATTTTATCAAGTAAAATCTTCATGAAATTTACGTAAGGTTTTTATGTTCCAAGTCATCCTCAGCTCTTGTAATTCTTCCAGTTTTAGTAAAGCACTTGTAACTTAGAATATATTTTTACAGAAAATATTTAAGTGAACTATGAGATTTGCAGAATATAAATACAAAATGATATTTTTGTTGACACTTTCTCAATGATCATCCTCATTTTCCTTAATGCCTAGCTACAAATATTCAAGGTCACTCATAAAGCAAAAACATTTTTTGTGTGTTTATCTTCCATGTATATCACTAACCACTTTTTGTCCTGGCAGAACAGTTGATCCTTAGGATGCCCCTAAAATGGTGAGCATTATCTCTTTTTCTTAGGTACAAAACCCAAGTTTTTAACATGTTAATTACTTTGCCATAATATTCAAACACATTATGACAAAGCTGGCCCTCTTAACTAATATGACTTCTTGTCCATTAAGTGATTTGTAAGACAATACTTTTAAAATGTGAAGGGTAGTTCTTACTTTAACTACTTGTAAAGCACTGGTTTGGGGGATTCAAACTTTGTATTATTATAATTACATTCATTTCTCTACATACAAAGTTAAACAATGTGAATTTTGGAACTATGATAGCAGTGATAGCAGTGATATGACAACCCATGTCATTAGGTTTTATATTTGGAAAATAATTAGAAAAAAATTTCAAAGTTTGAACTAAAAGAAAAAGGTTCCCTGAGTGGGGAGGAGCCTTACCAGGCCACAGAGGAAGACAATACAGCCAGTCCTGATGAGACCTGGAAGACTAAGGTCAGAGGGAAGGGCACAAGGACCTCTCCTATCAGTGGACTTGGGGAGGGGCATGGGAGGAGATGAGGAAGGTAGGGTAGGATGGAGAGGGGATGAGGCAGGGGGCTACAGCTGGGGTACAAAGTGAATAAACTGTACTTAATAAAAATAAATTAATTTTAAAAAATAAAAATGTTAATTTCAATTTTTACATACTATTTTAAAGGTCACTGGATAGAGTATATTATTGTATTCCAGAAGATGCAAATAAACAATTAAGTGTCAGATTCAATCCAGATTTTAGCTAAAAGTAACTTATATTTTCTAATCCCAACCATTTTCCCACAAATTTCATTCCGGAAAACAAGATTTCCTTGTTTTTAATAGCTGAGTGTTCTTCTATTATATAAATGTATCACCTTTTCTTTATCCATTTTTCAGGTGAGGGACATCTGGGTTGTCTCCATTTTCTGGCTATGATGAATAAAGCTGCTATGAACATAGTTGAGGAAGTGTCCTTATGGTATGGCTGAGCATATCTTGTAAATATACGCAGGAGTGGTATAGCTGGGTCTTGTGGTAGAATTATTCCCAGTTTTCTGTGAAAGTACCTAATTGATTTCTAAAGTGATTAAACAAGTTTGCACTCCCACCAGCAATGGAGAAGTGTTTCCATTTTCCACAATCTCACTAGTGTGTGCTGTCAATTAAGTTTTTGATCTTAGCCATCCTAAGTGGTGTAAGATGGAATCTCAGAGTTGTTTTGATTTGCATTTCCCTAATGACTAAACATTTCTTTAACTCTTTCTCGGCCATTCAAGATTCCTCTGTTGAGAATTATCTATTTAGCTCTGTACCCCATTTTCAAATTTATTTAGTTTGTTACTGTCTTAATTTCTTGAGTTCTTTATGTATTATGGATATTGGCCCTTTGTTGGATATAGGGTTGGTGAAGTTCTTTTCCCAATCTGTGGGAATGCCAATGCCATTTTGTCCTATTGACAGTGTCCCTTGCTTTACAGAAGCTTTCCATTTTCATGCGGTCCCATTTATTAATTGTTGATCTCAGTGCCTGAGTGTTGGTGTTCTGTTCAGGAAGTTGTCTCCTGTGCCAATGAGTTCAAGGCTCTTCCCCACTTTCTTTTCTGTTAGATTTAGTGCACCAGTTTTTATGTTGAGTGTTGTAATTAGTTATTAATATTTACTGTTGAAATATCTTATGGTAAAGCTTGTTGTTAATCCTAAACAGCTGTAAAACCAAATTACCACACAGAGGCTGGGATTTTAGTTAACCTAGAACACAATGCTGGGCAATAGTTACTCCCTCCTAAACCTCCAAGCCCTCATAGTTTCCTAACATTTAGATTTCCCACATCGTACTTGCTTTTAGTGATAGATTAGTTCCACTCCATGTCTCCACACTGTTCCATGATCCCTCCTCCAGCTCTGCCTTCTCTTAGCTCTCCTTGCCCTTTCTCCTCTCACTCTTTCCTGTCCTCTGGCTCCTCCCAGCTCAATCTTGTGTCTAGTTGCTTCATTTTGTTTACACAGAGTTGAGACAGGATGCTTAGAATAAACATCACAATACAGTATCAGGATTGAAACCAGAGAGTGGTGGGGTGGGTGGGTGGAGAAATCAGTATTTGAATGAACAAGGGTAAGGTGTATACATTCCAAAGGAACATATACCAACAGTTGAGGTCTTTGATTCACTGGGACTTGAGTTTTGTGTAAGGTGATAAATATAGATCTCTTTGCATTCTTGTACATGCAGACATCTAGTTAGACCAGCACCATTCATTGAAGATGCCTTCTTTTTTCCATTGAATGGTTTTGGCTTATTTGTCAAAATTAAGTGTCCATAGGTGTCTGCATTTATTTCTGGGTCTTCGACTCAATTCTAGTGATCAGCCTGTCTGTTTTTATGCCAATACCATGCAGTTTTTTAAATTACTGTAGCTCTGTAGTACAACTTGAAATCAGGGTTGGTGATAGCTCCAGAGGTTCTTTTATTGTATACGATTGTTTATTCTGGGGTTGAATATGAAGTTGAAAATTGTTCTTTCAAGGTCTGCAAAGAGTTGTCTTGATATTTTGATGGGGATTGTATTGAATCTCTAGATTGCTTTTGTCAAAATGGCCATAATGGGAGATCTTTCAATTTTCCATGATCATCTTCAATTTCTTTTTTTCAGATCTTTAAGTTCTTGTCATATAGATCTTTCATTTGCTTACTTAGAGTTACACCAAGGTATTTTATATTATTTGAGGCTATTGTGAAGGGTGTAGTTTCCCTAATTTCTTAATAAGCTCATTTATCACTGCATACAGAAGAGTTACTGATTTTTTTTTAGTTAATTTTGTATCCAGCCACTTAGTGAAGGTGTTTATCCCCTGTAGTAGTTCTCTGATAGAATTTTGGGGGAACTGATATATACTGTCATATCACCTGTGAAAACCAGTATGGACTTCTTCCTTTCTAATTTGTATCCCCATGATCTCCTTTAGTTATCTTATTCCTTTACCTAGGATATAAGTACAATATTTAATAGATTCAGAGAGTGGGCAGTCTTGTCTTGTCCTTGATTTTAGTGGAATTGCTTTGAATTTCCATTTAATTTGATGTTGGCTATAGACTTTTGCTTATTACCTTTATTCTTTTTAGGTGTGCATCCTTTATCTCTGATTTCTTCAAAACTTTTGCCATGAAGGGGTATTGGAGTTTGTCAAGAGCTTTTCAGCATCTAATGAGATGATCATGTGGTTTTCCTTTTTTTTTTTTCAGTTTGATTACATGATGAATTACATTGATAGGTTTTCATATATTGATTCATCCCTTTCATCCCTGAGATGAAGCCAACTTGATCATGGTGGATGATGTTTTTGATGCGTTCTTGGATTCAGTTAGCAAGTATTTTATTGAGTATTTTGCCATCAATGTTCGTAAGGGAAATTGGTCTGAAATTCTCATTCTTTGTTAGGGCTTTATGTAGTGTAGATATGAGGGTGACTATGGCCTCTTGAAGGAGTTTGACAATGTTTCTTTTGTTTTTATTTTGCGGAACAGTTTGAGGAGTATTTGCATTAGCTGGAATTTGAAAGTCAGTTAGAATTCTGTGCTAAAAGTATCTGGCCCAAGGCTTTCTTAGATAGGGATACTTTTAATGACTGTTTCTATTTCCTTATGCATGATAATTTAATTTGTTTACGTGATCTTGATTTAATTTTAGTAAGTGGAATCTATAAAAAAAAGCATCTATTTAGTTTAGATTTTCCAATTTTGTAGAACACAGTCTTTTGAAGTAAAACCTAATGATTGTTCGGATTTACTCAGTATCTGTTATGTTTCCTTTTTTGTTCCTGATTTTAAGTTGGATATTGTCTCACTGCCTTTTAGTTAATTTTGCTAAGTGTTCATCTATCTTGTTTTTTTCAAAGAACCAACTCTTGGTTTTGTTGATTCTTTGTATTCTTCTCTTTTGTTTCTAATTTATTGTTTTCAGCCCTAAGTTTGTTTGATTATTTCCTGCCATCTTTTCCTCTAAGGAGTGCTTGTTTCTTTTAGGTTTGTTGTTAAATTCCGAGTATGAAATTGCTCCAATTTCTTTATGAAGGCACTTGGTGCTATGAACTTTCCTCCTGACACTGCTTTCATTGTGTCCCATAAGTTTGGGTATGTTGTGCCTTCATTTTCACTGAATTTTAAGAAGTCTTTAATTTCTTTATTTCTTCCCTGATCATCGAGTAGGGTAGAGAGTTGTTCAATTTCCATGAATTTGTATGCTTTCTGTTTTTTTCTATCGTTGTTGAAGTTCAGCTTTAGTGATGGGATACAAGGGATTGTTTCAAGTTTCTTGTTTCAGATGAGGCTTGCTTTGTGACTGACTGTGTGCTCAATTTTGGAGAAGTGCCGGAGCCCGCCAGCAGAGCAGAAGGGGGTTCTGAGTCGGGAGTGAGGATTGAAATTAATAATGCACACTACACATAATTATGTTCCGAGAGGCTTCTGGCCGCTTGCTCATGGCTCTAATGAGCCCTAGAGCGTCAATACGCTCTGCATCCGAAAAAGCCAAGAGAGCAGACAGCCTTCTTTATTTATACAAACAGTTTACACGAGGGGTTAATTTTCACAAGGAAGTGAGGCAGAGTTGAGACTTCAAGCAAGCTCTCCCACCTGCTGTCACCAAACAAAAGGTGAATGGACTTGCAAATCCTTCCCTGTCTCCAAGGGAAGGCCTGGGAAAAACCTGTCTTCCTGTGCTGAGACTACCATTTCAAACAGCTGCCAAAGCAGCTACGACCCGGCTCACCACAATTCCCCCTTTTATATTTATTAAAAAAGATATTTATAAGACCATAACTTATGAGTTATGGAGCAGAAGATTGTGCCTGTCTTAGGTTGTTTCTCCCAACGGAATATTCATATCCATAATTTGGCATATGATTTTTATCATTTATGCCCCACTGGACTGAATAATCCCTGGAGAAATCTTACCCGTCTTTGGCTACCCAACCTCTGCTAGGGAAGGAATGCGGGAGGGTCAGTGTTGACTGCAGCTCAGCTCAGCTTAAGCATTCTAAATGGCTTCCAGGCACTTCAATTGTTATTGATAGGAGCTTATCTCCCATCGCAAGCCAAGTCCAAAATAACACGCCTTAAAAGTGACTGAACACAAAACTCCCCGTGTAAATATCAACTTCTGAAAGACATTTATAGTAACCAATGCAAAATTCTGTCAGAACAGTTTAAAAGCTTACAAATACAGTGTTAGTTACAATGTAGGCAGGCAACATTAACATTTCCAAATAACAGAGCAAAAGGAGAATTTACATAGGCAGTTATCGAACTTCCCAAGGATTTCTGGAGCAAGCTTGTTTTGGTTTGCTGAAAACCAGAGTCAAAACAAAGTTTTAAAGTCAGTCTTTGCTTTTACTCTTCCTGTTTTTGTCGAGAATTGTCCCTATTAACGGAGCAATCAAGTTCAGTTTTTTGGATAAGAGGTTTCTCTCTCTGCATGATGTCTTTTCCCAGGGACAGAATGAGACGAAGGAGTGAGTCTCACAGCTTTGCAGACGTTTCATTCTCAGTCAGGACGGAATTTACACTTATTTGTTTTGCTTCTGGGGAACAGCTTCTGTAAACCGCACCAGCCTTTCCGGGATCCACCTGGCTCCTTCTGCATCCTGTGGAAAAACACAAAAATAACTTCTTCCCCAAATTAGTACGGGGTCGGGGCCTTGCCATAATCCAGTAATTGGATCTTTCCATTTCACCAGGGCATAATTATCCTTGGTGTTAGGATGCCACAATCGGTCAGCCGCAGAGCGGC
>CM053743.1:89148019-89204411 GCA_028658305.1 Pachyuromys duprasi | reverse complement strand
TTTTTTTTTTTTTTTTTAAGAAAGTAAGGAGACTCCATAATGGTGGGGAAGGCATAGTGAAGGGCAGGGGGCAGGTGGTTGGAGCAGGAAACAGAGATCACATGGCCAGCCATGAGCAGGAAGCAGGGCAGGAGCTACCATGGATCAAGGCTGTTGCTTCTGCAATTCTACCCTAAAGTTTCCAAAATACCCCAAACAGCATCACCAACTGGAGACCAAGTGTTCAAATACGTAAGCTTATGGCCTGTATTTCTTGTTCAAACCACCATAAGGTGTTTTATGTATTGTTTTTCCAATACTAGGAAAAGTGAATAAAAATGTATTTGTCAATAGAGAAAAATTAAAATGTATAATCCATACTTTTTAGGTATTTGAAAGAAAAAAATAAAAGTGTTACGGACATCTGGAAAGTTGTGATGTCCATCACACATTTTAATTTTTTTCTCTTTTTCTTTTATTGAAAATAATGGTTTTTCTTCAGTATAATCTGGATTACAGTTTCCTCTCAATAAACCCCTCCAATTTCTCTGCTGCCTCCCCTCCCATCTAGATCCAAAGCTTTCTGTTTTTCATTAGAAAGCCAACAAACCTCTAAAGAATAATAATCAAAAAGATAAAATCAAACAGATTTGAATAGGACAATAGAAGCACAAAAACAGGAGGAAAAATGCCAAGGAAAAAGTATGAGAAACACACATAGATACAGAGACCCACATGTTCACACAGATACAGGAATCCTATAAAAACACTTTTTAAAAATGATAATATGACATTGAAGATTATTCAAACACAAACCAATGTGAATTTGATTTTAATATATTTTTAATTTTTTTAAAAAATATACTCTGTGGGTCTGGTACACACAAGCACACAAGCAATCAGACAGGTGTGTAAAAGCACTGATCACCTGCTAGGCTTGTGGCCTTCTGCCTCTCTGCTGCTCTGAGAGTTCTGTAAGGTTCTGTCGTTCTCAATCAACAGAGAGTACATGTGATCAGTATATATGATAAACTTGTCAATGCCTCTTTAAAGCAGGATTCCCCAACCTATTCAATTCTGACCTCGTGGTTTCATTCTAAGTATCATCTTGATAAGACAGAGCTATATCACAGGCAGCTGTGTGCCAGCTCTGTCTACAACTAATTTGTGCAGGAAAAAATTAAATCAGGAGGTAAATTATTTCATGATTGCTCATTCCCAACAGAGTTGGGCATCATTCTGAAGAAAATATCAAATAATTGGTTTCAGGCCGTGTCAGACACATGCAATTCCCATCTCTAATGGCTCTGTGTAGTAGCACCAGGCCTCAGGGGTCAGCAAGGAACTGGAAATAGCTTAGTGCCACAGCAATAGAGAGAGGGAGCACATAGGAAATGAAGTGGCAATAAGTGCAATCCATAGGGGAAATGTGCTTAGCTTGCAGTGTAATGTATTGGTTCAGAATCTGGCAGGAAGCCACACAGCAATTGTTTACCTTTTTGTCAGCATCTGCATCTGCTCTGTTTTGTAAACATCACTTAACTCTCAGTTGGTAAATACCAGAATCAATAACAACTGTTAGGGGATTTCCCATCCCCCTTTTCATATTTCTTAACAAATGCATACTACAAACAGAGTTTGCCTTAGATTAAAAAGGAACAGGCATTAACAGGGTCAAAGGGATTTGGTTAGGAACATTTTATAGATTTTTGGGTCTACAGTAATTATATCTGTGTGGTTTGAACGTATTTTGTAACCTATCTAAATTAAACTGTTAAATGCTAGCATGCAGTAATGAAAATTTTTTAAATAATTACCTAACTACTGTGTGTATTAAACTGCTGGCACTGTTTGTAGTAATTTAGTTTTGCAATATTGTGTATTCAGCTGCTGTGCTGAAATATTAAGTTGCCTTTTGCAATTATAGGAAATTACTGGCTATATCTAGCTGTACTAATATTTAAGAGACACAGTTAGCAAAGAAAGAAAAAGAGAGTAAGAGAAGAAAGACAATTATATACCACAGCATAAAAGGTCAACTTGTGACTAGTGCATATACATATATATATATATATATATGTATACATTTCACTTATTTATATAATGTGAGTGCAGAAGCACACAGCACTGCTTTTCAGTTCACTGTACTCTGGACTGGTGGAGTAAATGCAGGACAGCTACAGTACCTGAGGGGTCATGTCAAAGTGGCACCACCAGGATCAGAGGAGAGTATCGCTGCTGGGAGCAATGTATTTCCCCAGCCTCCACTTGTTAAATGACTCCTTACCGTTTCCCAAGCTCATGACTGTTACAAACCCTTGTTCTTACTATCTGCAATTGCTTTGATATCTGATTAAGTCTAATTCTAATTTCATATTTTTATTTTACTTTTTTTGAGGGTTTTTGGTTTTGTTCCTTATGGTTTTTGTGCGCGTGTGTGTGTTTGGTTTCAGAAATAATATTGTCGCTGTAAAGCAGGTTTCCTTGTACTTGCAGTTACCCTCCTGTCTCAGCCTCCCACGTGCTGGGATCCATCATGTGCTGCACACTGGGCTTCCATTCGCTTTATAGTGCATGTTCAAATACACAGCTATTTCAATCTTTTCTGGATTATTATAAACCACAAATAAAATTTTAGAATTACTTGATAAAGCAGTGAATGAAGATTTCCCTTCACTTGTGTTAAAAATTTTATAAGTGTATATGCTTGTGAATTTTCTTTTCTTTTTCTTTTTTTTTTTTTTTATAGAAGTCAGGCCCTGGGCCTTTCAGTCACACATGCTGTACACACACAACTATTCTAACACTGAACTACATCTGCAGCCCTTTCTCCGTTTTCTTAACCATTACTTTACTATTTCACATATCTAAATTATTATTTCAGCTAATTTTTTCTACTTTTTCAGTATTTCCTTTTTATAATTCATTTTTTATATATTACAATTTATTCACTTTGTATCCCCGCTGCAGACCCCCCTTCATCCTCTCCCTATCCCACCCTCCTTCCTCCTTTCTCCCACGCCCCTCCCCCAGTCCACTGATAGGGAGATCCTCCTCCCCTTCCCTCTGACCCTAGCCTATCAGGTCTCATCAAGACTGGCTGCATTGTCTTCCTCTGTGGCCTGTCAAGGCTGCTTCCCCCCTCAGGGGGAGGTGATCAAAGAGCCAGCCATTGAGTATATGTCAGAGACAGTCCTTATTTCCATTGGTAGGGAACCTACTTGGAGACTGAGCTGCCTTGAGCTACATCTGAACAGGGGTTCTAGTTATCTCCATGCATGGTCCTTGGTTGGAGTATCAGTCTCAGAAAAGGCCCCTGTGTCCAGAATTTTTGGTTCTGTTCTTCTTCTGGAGCTCCTGTCCCCTCCAGGTCTTCCTATCTTCCCCCTTTTTTCATAAGATTCTCTGCACTCTGCCCAAAGTTTGGCTATGAATCTCAGCATCTGCTTTGATACCCTGCTGGGTAGAGTCTTTCAATGGCCCTCTGTGGTAGGCTCCTGTCCTGTTCCCTGTTTTCTCCCTCTTCCAATGTCCGTCCTGTTTGCCTTTCTGAGTGAGGATTGATCATCTTACCCAGAGTCGTCCTCCTTGCTTAGCTTCTTTAGGTGTACAGATTTTAGTATAATTATCCTATATTATATGTCTAATGTCCACTTATAATTGAGTATATACCATGTGTGTCTTTCTGCTTCTGGGATACCTCACTGAGGATGATCTTTTCTAGTTCCCATGATTGCCTGCAAATTTCATGATTTACTTGTTTTTAATAGCTGAGTAGTATTCCATTGTGTAAATGTACCGCAATGTTTGTATCCATTCCTCCTTTGAGGGACATTTGGGTTGTTTCCAGATTCTGGCTATTACAAATAATGCTGCTACAAACATGTTTGAGCAGATGTCCTTGTATACTTGAGCATGTTTTGGATATATGCCTAGGAGTGCTATTGCTTTAACCAGTTTAATCAGAATATTTTAGAATTTTTTTCTTTTTACCCCTGTTGAAACAATGAAGGACTTTAGCGTTGTATTCTTTTCTTTGTTTTATAATAATTTATTTGTCCTTATGTCATTGTGTATGATACTAATTACTATATGATATTGTATACTCAGCCACAAAATTTGTACACATTTGAACTTTATCATAATCATATGGATGTCTAGATTTGGGGCCTTTCATCATTACAGTCATAGTCTACGTCATACAAATTTGCACTTAAAATTTTAATATAAATTTGTACTGGTTTCTCTGAATGAAAGGTTGGAGAAAAGGAAGGGATTGTCATTTGTAAGTATCATTTATCCATAGAGAACCTCTGTTATTAGCATAACCCATAATAATATTTTCAGGAGTCAGTAAAAATGAAATAATATTAGGAGTCTGGAGAGATGGCTTTGGTAGTCAAGTACAAAATGTTAGTTGAGTTCCCAAGTGCTAACACGTAAAAACGCAGGCATGCTGGTTAGCCTGGCTAGCTGAATGGGTAGACGTGATGGTTGGTGAGAGAACTCGTCTAAGTAAGGAGGACAGTGATTGAGGAAAGCATCCCGCGTCAACCTCTGGCCATCCGACTCACCTGCAAGCATGTGAACACATTGTTATTACACAAAAGAAATAAACATTTAACATTATTATATTTACTCATGATAGGAAAAGAAATAAAGTATATATTAACAGGACAGTGTTTTTTGGTTTTTGTTTTCCTCCAAATTGGAAAATCATGGACAAAATTTAGAAGCTACATCTGATCTTTTGTAATGGCTTCCCTTGTCAAGGAAAAGTAGGTTCATGCTACAGTTATCTCTGTATAAATTTAAGCAATATAATGGAAAAGATTTAGCCTCCAATGTTTGTGTTTATCTGCCTTAATGTCTTATGGGAATACATATCTCACTTTTGTTACCAAATATTAAATATTCTACCAAACTTTATCATTTAGTATGCAAGTTTGCAGATGCAGTACTTAAATTTTCATATCACAGGTCAAAGTGCTTTAGTTTTTAAAATACCAAGGTAATTACATTATTCTAGCAGTAAACATCTCTATCGGCTCTTTTAAAAACTTAGTAGTTAACAAGAGTGTAACCTGATAGAGTATGCAGGGCACTCAGGGTGCTTTCTTTAATCCCTGTCCTTAGTTTTGAGACGGAGTCTCTCACCAGCCCTCATGTGCAACCAATCGCCTAGATAGGCTGGCCAGCATGTCCCAAGGTGTCCTCCTGTCTCTGCTCCTGGGGCTAGTATTTATAAGCATGTATCACACATCCACATTTTTACACATTAGCACTCAGCAACTCAACTAAGGTTTCCACAGGGTATTATTTTATGGATCATAAGCTAGTTAAAGAAAAATGCTTGTTAGAAGCAGATCATTGCTATAGTAGGTGAAGGCAATTGTTGTTATTCCCTAACGGGTAAATTAAGTTTTCATTAGCAAGTTACACAGTGTGCAGTAGTAATTAGAACATAAGGAATGTCTTCCAGTGGAAAGCAAATGCTACTTGGGGGCAAATAGTCAACATATTTAATTGTTGATTACTAACAAGTATATTTTGGTATATACCAAAAAGGATGTCATAAGACTGAGTTATTCAACATAATAGCAAAGACATGAATTTAAATCTTAACTTGTAGTAAAATTAGTTATAGTTTATGAATATTGGTTACATGTAGTATGTATCATTAATTTTATCTTTTTCTCTAAGAACTTGAAGTCATCGTTTAGTTGTTTTTCATTATTTTTTAACTTGTGATGAATCATTAAAAAAATAAAGATATAGCAATCTTTACACTAACTTTAAAATTTAACATAGCCGTCAAATGAAATAGTTGTTCTGTTTTCTTATGTTGGAGCATATAATCTTTATTCATAAAATATTGGAACTCACATTTTTAATGTTCTTAGTAAAAAAAGTATCCAGGTTTTTTACTAAACCTTGAAAGTTGTGGCTGAGTATGCTAGCTCGTGTCTGTAAGCCTGGACTGGTACAAGTATAAGACTAGTTTGGGTTACACAGTGAGTTTCAGGGCAGCCTGGGATACACAGTAAAGAACTCTCATAGCAAAAAAGAAACAACGGAAAATAAAAGAACAACAAAAAATTGGCCTTTGAATCTAAGCTGACATTCCTGTGAAGACAGATAAATGATAGATATTTTATAGATCAGGATAGGTAGATAAAGATGATGATAGGTAGATGGGTGATAGATGACTAACATTTTAAGATTCATATGTTTATAATGCCAATCAACTTTGATTACAATTACAAGGTTTCTCATTAGGCGACCCTTGCTCAAGATTTATGTTTTTTCTTCAGAAGAATAAATTTCTATGTTTTAAGCAGCAGAATTTACACATTTTGAGATAAAAAATCTTGTGTTCATACTGGATCATTCACAGAATGAAGAATTTTGCTAACTGTTTTGTTTGCTCACATTGGAGTAGAAGCAAAGGAGGAAAGCCTTTTATCTAATTTTCATAAGCCCTTTGGAACATCCTAGAGTAAAAGTGCCTCTCAAGCACACCCTTTTCAAGCTGGTAGAGCTGAAGTCTTGGTCAACAGACAGCTATCAGCAGATGTTTTCTGAACTTCTTGTTTGATGCGAGGGGGAAGATAAAGTGACCCTACAGCATTGTGTTACCCATTCACCGTCCTCCCATTCGAGACAAGATACATAGGACAGTCTTTAGCCTTATGCAAAATTCTCCTTTATTATTTCCATTACTACTGTTCTGTTGCTCATAATAACAAAAATCTTTGATAAATATAGTTCTATCAGCAAATTCCTATGAAAGATTTTTTTTTCTGCTTTTCCTCTAGGTCCATGACCTATCTAGTCTCAGATTCTTGGCCATTCAGTCAGTGCAGTTCCATCTCATAGAATAGGCCTTAAATCCAATCTGATATTGATTAGTTGTTTCCACAACTTTTGTTTCACTGTTATAATAGCATGTCTTTCAGGCAGGTCACCATTGTCGATTAAAGGGTTTGAAGCTGGGTTGGCGCTTTCCTTTCTCCTCGGGTAGCATGCAGCATACCTTTCAGCACTGTGAACACTAGTCAGTACGCATGAAGTCTCTAAGTAGGCACCAGCTTGACTTCTGTATGTTCAATGAGTTATGTGAGTGTTGTCTTTAACAGTATGGCCTTACCATCAGTTTGTGAAGAGTGACCAGTAGCACTGTTCTGCTAAAGGAACAAAGCAATAGAATCATTCCTACCAATACTCTGCCACACTCATAGATCAGTGTCTTGCTCAGCCATCATCAGGGAAGCTTTCTTCTGTGGTAAACGGGAATAGTTTCAGAGACCCACAACTAAGCAGTGTGCGGAGAGTGAGAAGCCGTGGCACACTCAGTCGTAAATGGTATGTCTCTGTCAGATCTTTCTCTCATGGCTCGGGGAACTCTGCAGAAGAAGAGGGAGAAGACTGTAAGAACCAATAGGAATGAGAAACACGGAGGAAGCAAGGCCATTCATACACAGCAGGACTGACTCAAACATGAACACACAGAGATTGTCATAGCATGGCCCAGGGCCTGCAGAGGTCTAGGCCACATGGGCTCACAGTGAGCAGTGCAGTGGACACAGTCTCAGTCTTGAACCCAGAAGCCATTTCTAATTGAAGGCCACAGCCTCCAATAGAGGTCCCATTGCAGATACAAACCACAGTCAAAGGCAGGTCCTGCAACAGGTGGACAACCAAAATGAATTCAGTATTTTTTGGAAAAGGTTTTTTTTTTTTTTGTCTCATAATGCTTTAGGCATTTTTAACCTTATATGTCTTTTGCTTATATATCACGGCTTACAGTTTTGTGGTTTTGTGGGATTTCTGTGTACGTGAATATGCATGTCTGTCTATATTTGTTTTTATGTATTTATTTCTCCTCTCGCATTCTAGATGCTTGTTTGTTTTCTAATGAGAGAGATCAAGAAAAGGCATGGATTTGGGTGGGTAGAGAGCTGGGGAGGAGCTAGATGAGGGGAAAACGTAAGCAGAATATATTATATGAAAAAAATCTGTTTTCAATAATAAAGTAAAAGAAAATAAAAGATTCTTTTCATGCAGCCTACCACAGCCTCCCTTAATACATTTTAGGGTTCTGCTAACACTTCCTAAATTTTTCTTGAAGTTAGAACAATTTATAAGTGCATCTTTCTTCTTCAGGTCGCTGCCTTATAGCTATATGCCCATCATTATGTTCATGGATGCACAAGTTGGCGTAATCATCTCCTGCAGTGTGCTTTTCCATTTCCCTGCCATTATGAAGTTAAGATGAAAAGATTGATGCTGTAGCTCGGTGGTAGAGTGTTTAGCTTGTGAGTCCTGGCTTTGATCCCCAGCACCCCATAGAAAGGATGTTGTAGCTGTAGAGAAGGTTGGCTCTGATAAAACTGAGCAAATCCCTAGAACATGCTGGAAGAAACAAAGTAGAGTCCTTCTCATAACAAGATACCAATGAGCTCCTGAAGCTGGGGCAAGGCTTTCCTTCCGAATCCTTCTGAACTGGTCTTCTCTAAAGATGTTATGGACAGAAGGAAGAATGTTTCGGGCCTGAACAGACTCTCGGAGGCTGGAGTGATGATGAAATGGCGTCCCAGGCAGGAAATAGATCAGAGGTGGACATGCATCCTGATTTGTATGCCAGCAGTGGCTCCCCAGCGGCTTTCTTCCTCGATGAAAGCTTAAGTTGCTGGCTCATGAGAAAGCAGTTGGGACCATCAAGTAGATGGCTCTATTTCCAGACGATGGATCAGTACTATTTCTGGAGTCTTATTCAGAAGTAAAGAAGTTGCTGAAGATGAATATCTTGAATGTGTTTTCTCAGTATTAGCAAGGGAAGGAAGTGATGAAGGTGATATTCTTTATATGGTTCTAGAAAATACTGGAAGGAGCTTGTTCATTCAGTAGGGTGATTACAGAGACCCATGGGATGTGGGAAGAAGGAGGAAAACTGAGAGTGAAATATTTACTTAAAGTTGTCTGCTTCCTTATACTGCAAAACATGTAAAGACCCATGGCTGTGACTGCATTTTTAGAGTTGTTAGTGTTGCTTTAAAGGGATAGAATAATGCATTTTTATTTTTAAAATCAACATGAAATATACATGAGAAATGTGAACATCCTTAGATTTCCTTCTAGCTAGTCTCAATCTCTAGGGTTACCACTAGTATGAACACTTTGTTCATGTTCTAGACGTTTTTCAATTTTCAGAGAATAATGACAAATACCTTTATAATTTTTAAAGTGACATCAACACAGCTATATTTTTCTGTAATGTACATTTTCATTTAATATTTCATGACTGTCTCGCATGTTAGCATAACCAGGTCTTTTCAACAGCACTATGATAGTCCATAATATAGGAGTAAGCATAGTACATTTGTATATGGATCTCTTTAGTCTTTTTAGATTTAGGCTCACTAGATTTAGAATTATTTTTCTTCTTAAAAATTCATGCCCACTATTACCAGATGTTATATAAATATACATATATTTTATATGTATATATTTAAGTAAAATACATCTTCTCACCCTATATTATTTGTATATATTTATATATGTGTATATTTTAAGTACACACCCTAAATTATTGATTTTATTTTTGTGGATATTTTGCATCCATGTGTGTTTATGTTGCACCATGTTTGTGCTTGGTCACTGCTGAGGCCCCAGGAGGAAGTTGGACCTTACTGAGAGGTGATTTCACCAGTGTTGGTGCTGGGAATAAAGCCCCTGGTCCCTTGGAAGAGGAGCCAGTGCTCTTAAGCACTGCACTGTCTCTCCAGCTGCCTTCCCCTCTCTCCTAGCACCCTCAAATAGTAGCACAGATCATTACACACATTCTACAAATTCCTGTGTGTTGTTTTTGTAATTTATTGTAAAGTATACTTATTTTTCATTAATTGAGAGTAATCTGTAAATTTTATATAGGCTTCAAGTTATGTGTTGTGTGTATCTATATATATACACACACACACATATATATGTATCATAATTCAATCTTTTTATTAGGTCTACCTATAAACATTATGGTTTTTCCAGTTTCTTCTCTTTGTATTGTAGAAAGTTTTATTCCTTGGAGTAATATTTCTAAGGCAGAAAAATTTTTAAGTATATATAAATCTAGACCAGAGAATCTATGTTCAGAAGCACGGATTTCCCACAAATGCATGGATTCATTTTAACATTAATTCAAAGTATGATTTCAAAATAAGGTACTAAATCGCTGTGCTCTTCTGCCTCCTTCTGGATTATGAAGGTTATTGCTGTCTTTCAACAAAAGAGGCCGGAGCAGAGGGACAGGAATATTGTGAGGAAGGGTATCAAACCCATGATACTGTGTTGCTCTTAGGAGCTTTGGAGCTGGACATACTTTGCTTTGCACACCAGCTTTGCCAGTTAACAGTGATGGGACCTTCCTTAGATCTCTTTCCCTCAGTGAATGTCTGCTGTTCACTCTAGAAGATACAAATGATAATGGAGCCTGCTTCCTGCTGTCTTGATATTAATATGGATGCCATTATCTTTATTTGAAGTATGTACCTGTATGCATGGATACCTACCGTAATGTGTTACAAGGTAACTTGCTATCACCTGTTACTGCTGTTTACAAACACCACTATGACAAGCTGCTCAAGACTTGATGTGTTTTCATATCAAATGCATATTGTTCTCTCTAACAACCTGTGAAGCCAGAGCTGTGCGTGTGCTAGGCAGGTGCTCCACCAATAACCTACACCACTATACCTTTATCCTGTTTTTTGTTAGTGATTTTTGTTTTGTTTTTGTGGAAAGGCCTTATGTAGCCTAGGCTGGCCTCAAACTCAACTTTGTAGCTAAGGATGACCTTGACTTTCTGATCTCCTACCACCACCTCTGGAGTGCTTGGTTATATGTGTGACCGCCATAGCTGGTTTTATGCAGTGTTGAGATTGAACCTTTGTATCCGTACATGCTCACCGAGCTCTACCAACTGAGCTACGCTGCCAGAGTCCTTTATTTTATCTTTATAGTATTGAATGTGCATTTCTAGAAATGCTATATTAAATGTTTTTCAATTTTAGAATACACACTAGTAATAAAACATCTATCTCTTTTAGAAATAATAAATGCCATAGATGTCATCTGGCTCATGACTCTAAACATTCACCCAAGCTGCTGTGTGCTCCGTTAGCTCAGCACCAACACGCTGTCCATGTGCTGCTTGGATGGTCCACAGGCCCTGCGCGCTCTGGTGCAAGCGACAGTTCTCACGAGCCCCTTGACCCTGCTCCTTTTCCCCGTCTCAGGTAATGCCCCTTGTAAGCACTCAGCACCAACTCCTTGTCCTTCTTTCTTTCCATCTCCTTCTTATGATCAAAAGAAATCCCCCAGATTATTAATTTTCATCACCATGTTAAGTATTTTCATACTCTCTGTTTCACTTCATTCCTGCCAGTTAGGCCCAGTTTAGGGCTTTATCGTCTCTCATCTGAGCTGCTATGACAATTTGCTCTCTAATTGGATTCCCTGTGCTTATTTTTGTTTTCTTATAAGGCATCTGCCAAGTGTGCTTTACACTCCAGTTTAAGCTCTTCAGTGGCTGCTTGTCACTGTTGCCATAGAGCCCCAGGTACGCAGTGCTGGTGAGCCGCCCTTCTCCGCCGGGCCTCTGGGCCTCTCTCCACTGCCCGCTCTTCATCCTCTGAACGGACAGACACCAGCTCCTGTCTTCTTCCACCCCTTCTTTGCCCAGTTCCCTGTGATGCTTTCTGATGCCTCATGTGTCATATATTTTTAGGAAGCTTTCTTCAAGCCAGAGCTCTTAATCCCTGTTCCCACGGCATCTCCATATGCCTTTCTCAATGCTTTTAGCATATTCTATTAAAATATCTAATTAGGGGTCTGTCTCCCCATATGGACTCTAAACACCTCAAGGGCAAGTATTATTTATTTTCTCCAGCAACCAATCCACTGACTAACACATGCCAGGAATTCAACGAATATTTTTTAACTGAACAATTTTCTTAAAATAAATCAGCATCAGGAGGTATTATAGTCTATGTGGGTAGCCAACTAATCAATTTATTAATTGAGCCCCTACAATTTAAAAAATATTTTGTCAAGATGAATGGGGATTCCAAAATGAATAAAGTCCTTTGCCTCCTGTCTAGATCAAGAAATAAAATATGAATATATGAAAAGCTGCCAGGAGCTATGCAGACAAGCAGTTGGAGAATTCTGGAGAGAAAATATTTCAACAGGTAGGGGTCCTTTCTGACTTTAGTCCAGGGTGATCATGATGAAATAAAACCATTTTAGTTGCAGGGTGAGTGAATCCTGGGGTTTCCGGGAGCAGAAAGAGATAGAGAGCAGTGCTTGCTGCTGGCTGCTTTCCTGTGGTGCAGAGGAGTACAGGCTCTGAAATGAAATTCCAGTGTGAGGGATAGATGCAAAAGACAAGGTTAATCAGAAGGCTGGAGCCTTACTTCTCAAGCCTTCTGTGTTCTCTTATCATGCAGGCCTGGAGTTGTACCTAAAGCCTTATTTGGAGCTCAGTCCCATTTCAGACACCTGCTCTGTGCTGATCAATTACTAATATTTCAGTTGGGGAAACTACTTTGGACTACTTCCCCCAGGAACTTAGGTTGAAATCAATTTGGTGCTTGATTTTGTGTGGTTTCTTAGGTGCGCTCAGCTCTAGGTGGTAGTAGGGGTACACTAACATACAAAGCAGTGTGGAGGCAGGGGGACGCGGATAGGACCAGGTTAAATTAATTGCTCAATGTGTTGTGAAAGGTATCAAAGCCATTAGGAATGCAGGAAAGGAGGGCTGTCTAGAAACACTTGGACCAAAATCCCACTATGCAATCACTGTATTCTCACATCTTCTCCAGTCCCTGGGTTGCATTCCCCCTGGCTACTTCCTCTTCAAGCCCTCTTCAAGCTTCTTCATGGAACCTCAATTCAGAAAGTTTCGCCAAAGGCTACTGATACACCATTATACAAAGACTACTGATTCATCATTATACAAGGAATGGACAAAACCAAAAAACAAAAAAACATATGATATGTAGCTATGGAAAAGATGAGTAAGATCTTTAAAGCAAGTTTGACACTTAAATTACAAACATGCTATTGTTACAGGCCTTTGAGCACAAGGTGTGATTTTCTTGGCAGCAGTGGCCCTTGGAGAAAGTTACCCAGCTCTCAGACTCACTGAACTCCAAAGGTCTGGAGGCAGCACAGCAGGCTCTCTGTTACGCTGCTTCCCAGGTGATCTGACGCATAGGATGTTCACATTTGATTGAACTGCGGAGTGTTGGCCCATCTTCATTCCTTCAAGTCCTGGCTGCTGCCCATGAAACTTACACAACTTATCTGATCTATTTGTGCCTCAGACATAAGTGCTAAGATTAGCACTTCCCTCGCAGAGCTGGAAACGAGCTTACCCATGTGGAGGTGCTTGTAGTGGCTCGACACGTAGTAATTATCCCATACTTTTTTTTTTATTATTATTATTGCTAGGTCTTGGTATTTTAAGAAATGCATTTGTATAAATGATAATGTGTACATTTGTACTGATTGATGGCCAAATATTGTTCATATTTTCCTAAAATAGATCCTACAGATTTAAAACATTCACAGAAATCATCTATTCCCCTCAGGCTTTGCTCTTCACTGAAAGCCTGGCACTCTGGCTAGTTTACTCAAAGGTTCTATTCACGTTGTCATTCAATGACCAGCAATTGTTCTTAGCTTTAGTTTCTTTGCTACTGTACTAAAACAGTAAGTTTTGAAAGTGAGCAAGAACACTGTCTTCAGTAATTTTAGTGATGGTTTCTTCGTTTGCCAACCATTTAGTCTCTCACTCCATTTCAGCCATACATTTGCACATTGAGTGACAACTAAGCTGTGATTAGTTTTGCATTCTTATTTTCCAGGTGCAAAAATGAACATATAGTTCCTCTGGCCTTTGAAAGTACCTACTTTAGGCTTTGCTGGCTATGGGTTTCTATCTCAACTACTCAGTTTGTACTGTAGTTCAGTAAGCGCAGTAATAGCACAGTCAGTATCATGTGTTCTGAAGAAGCTTGGTGTGCACTGAAACTTGAATTTTGTATTTTTTCAAATGTTTTGAAATATTAATCTTCTTTTATCCATTTATGAAGAGAAAGACCACAGTTAGTGCACAGGCCATTCCAAACTGGAATATGGCCAGATTATCACAGATTCTAGAGTGCATATAGTCTGAGGCATGTTGTATGATAGACACCACACCCTGCTTTTGGCTCTTACTCTGCATCTCTGTCATACATGGTCATGTAACATGGTACTTGTTGCAAACATTACAGGCACAAGACAAGTCTTGGTTAAATCACCACATGAAGCCCATATGAAGATGCTTTCTTTGCATCATAGGCTTTTCAAGGAAGATGATGTAAAAGGTGGCATCTGCCCCAAGGTGCTCCAAAGTCATATTTGAAATTGGAAGGAAATATGACTTTGTCTTTATGGTCGCATAAGAGTTTTCTAGGTGAGGAAGGCAGCTAAGAGGGTACGATTAACTATAAAACTTACTTGACAAAGTGCCATCACACCTGGGAAATGTCTTCCCTACCTCTAAGGCCTGTGTTCTGCTCTGAAAGAATAATAAGCTCAGGAGGACAGCTTTCCAGGTGGTACCAGAGATTGCTCTTATCTCTTTTCAGAGTAATTTTAGCATACATTCATAGGCATGATAATTTTCTACCTTCCCAGAAGAAGTGTGGAGAGAATTTTATACTTTATTTTTTAGTATAAAAGAGGGAAAATGTTCAATCTCTTTTGAAAGCTTATGATTCAGTTAGAAAATATATCAGGTCATATTCAGGTGTCTTTTAGGTTAAATCCATCTTTTTGATGTTGGCATTATTTTTATTCCCACACTAAATTTTTAAAATTAATTTTTACATGTTATATTAAGAGCTGATAATGGAACTTCTCTGCCATGGCATATTCCTTTAAAAATGAAATATCAACTCTTAGATATAACCTGAGGCTATAGTAAAAATGAATTTTTAACATAGTTTAAATTTTTTCTATAGGTTAAATTTTAGTCATGACAAGAAAAAGTAGCACAGATGATAAGAGGTATAATTAGCTGAATGCTAAAAAAACTGGAGACTGAGAAAGGGATATGAGGAAGATATTTCATTAAGAATGTACCATTGCATGCAATACTTAAAATTTAAAACCCACTTCATTATGTTAGAGATGTCTTTTTATTAAAATGTTCTTTGAAAGGGTCATCTGGGAGTTAAACTTCCTTAAAACAATGTCAGATAAGAAAATATTCGAGAATTGTACTGGATAGAGCTGTGTACTTGGCTGCCCTGATGTGACCATCCTTTGTTAGCTCCTCCAGTAGCAGAACCAGATATTCTTGCTCCTGCTCTTGGTCAGACAACACAAACCAAACAAGAAAGATAAAATACAAGAAGGGGAAGAATATCATACCTGGTCAAATAGCAAGAACTCTGATCTCTGGCTAATGTAACACTAACATATTCTGCCAGAGAAGGCAGAGTACAGAGTGAGAGAATTGTTATCATTAAGCCCTAAGTTTAGGTAACAGCCCATGGAGCCAGTGTCGTCTGAGAACCATGAAAGTGTAATAGTAGAAGCAGTTTCTTTTCAGTTTTTCTCACTGGCACACAAGAATAGTTTCAGGTGACTCTGTCTCCACCCTTTGGTAGGATTCCTTGGCATGTGAAGCAAAATGTTATTTGCTGTGTGGTCATTCTTAGGGGTAAAGAATCTCTTTGTCAAGCAGAGACTCTTGGTAAGCCAGGAAGATTTATCCTAGACACTGGGACTTTATTTGTCCACACATCTGTTTGTTTTCAGTGATGACTGCCCATTCTGTCAATGGTTGCAAAATATAGTGAAATACCTGTCTTGGCCCCAAACCATCAAGAATGAAAAGTTGAAGGCAAAGAGATGGAGCTGGTGAGATGGCCCTAGTAAAGTGCTTTGCTGACCAGTCCTAAGGATCTAAGTTTGAGTTCCTAGGACCCCACGCAAAAGCCACATGTGATACCTTGTATCTGTAATCCCAGGGCTAAGTACTTAGAAACCCAGAGATCACTGGGCAAGGTTTCTAGCCCTTCAATGAGTAGAAGTTTCAGTGAGAGACACCACCTCAGAATACAAGATGGAGAAGCACAGCCGATGACACTCAACATTGCTGTCCAACCTACACATGCGCTCTCAGGCATGCACACAGAGCACAAACAGGCATATAGCACTCGCGTGCACACACACGTCACCACCACCACCAAACAGCAAATACAAAAGAAAGTACAGATATGATCTATATTAACAATTCACCCTTTCTTACTAGAGTACTTCAGTTGTCATTTACCACTGTGACATCAGTTACCACCTTGTCCTATCAGTGTGTTTGTCTAAGTCCCTGAAAGGATTGGTCTGTTAGTTGTTATTTCTTTGCACATGTTCTACCCAGATCCCACTGCAGTAGTCTGTAGAGAGTACTCTATTTAAATGTAATAAGGCACTTAATTCTATGAGTTGAGGACAGCAATAAAGAGGCACGGGGTAAAAGCTGAACTGGATTTAGTCTTGCAAAGAGAAGTAGATACTAGCAGTAACTGCCAAGTCTCCATATTGAGAATTTCTGAAAAACTCCAACAAATCAAGTCAGGAAGCCAAAATCAAATGATCAACAGCTCATTTTGATAGTTCTTAGAATTATCTGCCAAGCATTGTTTCCATGGACATAGATGCACAAGTTACATTGGAGTCTGAAAAGAGGATGAAAACACACAATTATAAACAAATCAAACAGTGTTGTGAAGCTGTGGCTCAGTAGGTGAGCCGCAAAGGGAGGGCTTGAGACAGCACCACCAATGTGAGGTTACTTTTGAGGACAATAACACTATATTAAAAAACAATGCTTCAATTTTCACAATGAAATATAACTCCTTCAGATCTTTCCTATTCAAATTTCTATATGGGAATTAATATGAAACAAATTGAAATAAGATTGGTATATAGCAATTAATATAAAAATTAGTATATAGGTATATGAATAAAACATGAATATTAGGTATTTGTTAATATGAATTCACATTAATAAAACATGAGTATTTTATTAAAGGGACATAATTATAATGGGGGAAAGCCAAATTTTTAGCTTAAAATTTTTTAAATATAATTTCTGTAAAAATTAAAATATAATTACATATTTACCCCTCCTTCCTTCCTTCAGCCTCTTCCATGTTCCTTTCCCACTTACTCTCTGTCAAATTTATGGCCTCTTTTATTTTATGTATGATTTAAAATACACATGCAAATGTATAAATACAACCTATAGCATGCCTTTAGTGTTGCTTATATGTATATAATTTCAGGGCTGACCACTTAGTATTAGATAATCAATTAAGGAGCACATATCTGGGGAAGACTGCCTCCTCACCATCCACAGCTATTATTAGTTTTACTGGTGTTTATTTGTCTAGGGATAGAGCCCTGTAAGAATTCCCGCATCTCTGATAGCATGTCCATTAGTGGTGCCATTGTTCAGGTCTTGTTAAGCAGCCATGCTGCTGAGGTATCATAGATTTAGTTACTGTGTCCTTTCTTGGAGACACAATCTCATAGTAGAAGTCCTGGTCCTCTGGTTCTTACAACCCTTCTATTCACTCTTCAGTGATGTTCCCTAAGCCCTGATTGCAGGAGTTGTATTGAGATGTATCCATTGGGACTAAGCAGTTCTCTACGTTTTGACCAGTTGTAATTTTATATAATTATCTACATCTTCTACAGTGAGATGCTTCATTGATGAAATGTGAATGCTTACTGTGTTTGTAAGGATACACATTTAGAAAACAGTGGAATTAATGCTTCTTTTAAAAAGTGGCCATAGAAGGTTTGCTTCTTTTTGCAATTCATGATCTCACTGCTTGGGGTAGTTGCCCAGGTTTCCAGTCCCAGCATGATGTCCCTCCTGTTGAGTGTTCCTTAATTCCTGTTAGAGAGCTATTGGCTATTGTCAACTTACGAGTTGCACTTTTAGGAATAGCTTGCCATGTTGGACATCCTTGGGTGGGATTCTTGATCATCTTAATTGCTTGGCAAATAGCATAGCTAGGGAAGAAGCTAGATCCAGTTTAAATCCTCAGAGTTCTATGATCAAAAGTCATGGTGTCTTCAGCAATGGATATTGATCTTTAATCTCTAGGAGCCATACTGTGTAAATCCTCAAAGTTCTATGGCCAGGGGTCATGGTGTCTTCAGCAATGGGTATTGATCTTTAATCTCTAGGAGGAAACAAAGAATAACAGCAATAGCTTATATTTTTGGGAGAATCAATTGTACTCCCCTAACTAACAATTACAAAGGTTTTTCATTTGTGGTACTGGAGATTAGCTAGATAATTTATGGCTCTTGAAAGGAACATTGTCAGCCAAAGTAGCATAATTTTATCCCAGCACTTGAGAGTTAGGAGCAGGTGGATCACTGAGTTCTAGACGAAAATGGTCTACATAGTGAGTTTCAGAACAGCCAGAGCCATACAGTGAGACCTTGTTTCAAAAAACCAAACAGCAAACCAAACAGTATCAAAAGGTATACACTTGCACATATATTATATGTAATTTGGGGTAAATTTAAAATAATGATCCCTTATAACATTTTAAACATACTTAAATGACTTAAAAATAATTCATTTTGTCTTTGAAAATTATTAGTGTTCTTTGGAAATCATTCATTTTTGAAGGCACTGTGATGGATAATAGGAATGTAGTTGTGGAGACAAAACTACATATAAACTGTACTTTATATGTAGTTTAAAGTTGTAAGAAATAGCTTTTGAATGAACAAGTACCGTATGACATGGTAATGGAGTTCATGACACAGACAGTCCCTGCTCCCCTTACTCAGGAACCCACATGGAGACTGAGCTGCCAATAGGCTATATCTGAGTGGGTTTGGGGTGGGGGTCTAGGTCCTTTCCATACATGATCCTTGGTTTGTGCATCAGTCTCTGCAGAAACCCCCAGGCTCAGGTTTTTTTAGCTTTCTTGGCCTCCTCCTGGAGCTCCTGTCATTCCATTCCCTACCCCCTTCTGTAAGACTCCCTGCGCTCTACCCAAAGTCTGGCTGTGAGTCTCAGCATCTGCTCCAATCCCCTGTTGGGTGGAGCCTTTTGGAGGAGCTCTATGGTAGACTCCTTTCCTGTTCCCTCTCTTCCACTGCTTCTGGTGTCTCCCCTGTTTGCCATTCTTAATGCGACTTAAGCATACTTTCTAGGCTTCTCCTTGTTGTTTAGCTTCTTTAGCAATATAGATTTTAGTATGTTTATCCTATATTATATGGCTAATATCTGCTTATAAGTGAGTGCATACCATGCGTGTCTTTCTGTTTCTGAGTTACCTCACTCAGGATGTTCTTTTCTTCTAATAAAATTTGAAGGGAAGTCAGAGAGGCAGAGCTTTCTTGTTTGCACTTGTAAAAAGGACTGCCTAGCAGTCCTTGGTGGTTTTTCCAGCTATTTGTATGACAAAGAAACTTTCAAACTCTGGGTGATGATGTTTTCATTCTGCTTCTCCCCTGCTGTGTTTTCAAGGAACCCAGCATTGAAGGAGGCTTGAGATTCTCTGGGAGTCTGGTTTCCACTTAGTGGGCTGCAAGTTCCACCTGTTCTCAGGAGGTGACTTGGGTGCTGGGAAAAATACTGCTCATTATCTGTCCCTGTGCAGTCCCTGCTGAGTTCCTATTATAATACTGTTTAAAAGTTTCCTCTACTAGAACAAATGTATTCCATTTGGATTATGTCATGAGTATCATCCAGAATAATAAGACTTTCAATCACATTTGTGTGTCACCTCTTTTTACATCACTTGTCTGGTGGACTGAGAATTCCTCCTCACTGAAAATGGATCCATTTACAGTCAATAACAGGGTGGCTAATGTTCGTTCTTGGGAAAACTGAAATGTGTGCCTTTCATCCTATTATACTAATCCACCAGCCTCAGATTATCTGATTTTGTAGCTTCTCATTTTTCTCCAGTATCTTAATGCTATTATTAACAAGAATTCTGTTGCTAATGGTTTTGGAAAATAATATGTGCTTTCAGCCACTACCTGTATTTCTACGGTTTCATCTGATTTAGCAGTAGTTTGATATTTTTTTCCAAAGGCTGCTTGTTGCAGATCAATGTGAGGAGTCCTAATATTTCTCTAGATTGATTTCCAGTGTCCTACATTTTAATGTCGACAATGGGATTAATATTTTGTCCATGAGACAGTAAACAAAAATACTTTGAAATATGTAGCCTGTAGTCTACATTCTTTATGACTGCTCATCCATATAATTACATATATATATATATATATTTGATACATACATGTATTCACATGCACATTTAATTTTAGGGCAAAAGTCTAGACTACCTTGTGTATGTTTTAAATAACTTGTTATCTTCTTGTATGGAATAATTAAAAATTGTAAACATATAAAATTATATTTTAGAATAACTTATGGGACTATACTTCATATTTCATTTTTAGAGGTTGATTTTTAGATAATTTTGTCAGGCAGATAGTGTAATATTTCATAGAATACCATCTTTTTTTCTTATTCACAAACTTTAATATTTATTGTTTTGAAATCAAGCAAGACCCATGAGATTTCATTCTTTTTGTAATATTTTTTTTCGAGACAGGGTTTCTCTGTGTAGCCTTGGCTGTCCTGGCCTCGCTTTGGAGACCAGGCTGACCTCACACTCACCAAGACTGCCTGCTTCTGCCTCCCTGAGTCCTGGGATTCCAGGCGTGCGCAATAGCACTGTGCTTGAGATTTCATTCTTATTTTCTGTTTTTAGCAAGTTGTTTTTATTTCTACTTTGTATAAGTGATTGTGTGGGACCCAAAAGTATAAATGAAAACACTGGACAGTTTCTGGCATCAGGGAAATAATTTTTTTTTCTGAGAATGTCTCTGAGCAAGTTCTGCCAAGAGTTAGAGGAAGAGCTTAATGTGTGCAGTTTTTGTCTCACAAGCATGAGAACACAAGTTCCATTAGAACTGATGCTGAGTGTCGTAGCACAGGTTTAAAATCCCACTGTGGGGATCAGCGTGGTGATGGTGGTGGTGGTGGCCAGTGAGCTTGGTTTACCTGGTGAGTTCCAGATCACTATAACTCTGTCTCAAAGGAAGCAAACAGCATTCCTTAGGTTGATTTTTCTTGGACCTCTACGTTCATGCATACACATGAATGTGCACACATGCTCACTCCTGTAAATACTTAAAAATGCATATATGTGTATACATGCATACACACATAAAAAAATAAGCTTGTGCTGTTTATTTTCTAACAGGTTTTTCCTGTGCTCATGGCAATTGCATGAGATGTTCTCTTCAAAATTACTTCCACCTGTACATTTTTATCCAAAAATAGTAAAGACATAATTTTAACAATAGGTTTTAAGTTAGCATAAAAGGGAAAATAATCGGTTTCTTTATGACATTTGTATGTGTGTTCTGTATGTATCCTTTATTCTTATCTACCCTCCTTCCCCACTGCTCCCAAATAAATGGCCACACTGGAGGAGGGGAACAAAAGAGATCCTATGATCAAACTTATTACTTTGTATACTAAGCTAAAAACTAATTTGAAAAACTTTAACATGGATAAAGTAGATTTTTAATAAAGTTTATTTGTGTTTTTTGCACAATATCCCCTTTTCAGCTGACTTTCTAAGATCGTAATCTAGGTGTACTGACGCATAAAGAATAGCTTGCTAACACCAAGGAGTCTGTTTTGAGACAGGGCTTGCCGTGTTGCCCAGGCTGACCTTGAACTTGATTTTACAATCCTTCTGCGTATGTCACCATAGTGCAAGGATTCACATAGGTTTGTACCACCTAACCCAGCACATAAAAATTCTTCTATGATTTAAAAAATCGGCATTATGATATATTTACCATAGTTCTCTGCAGTACTGAATTTTAGCCCTTTTCATTCATGCTTAGTTGGATCCTAACTATTCTTTCCTTTTAGAACCATAAATGGTCCTCAGATATTTTGCTTTAGCCCTCAAACTTATTTTATGTATATTTTTTACAAGAAAATTTTGGTGGATTTAGGATACGCTAGTTTATTTTCAAAAGTGTCTAAAAAAATATCATGATGACATTAAGAACAAGTGGAGATTAGTTTACAAGTGGAGATAGTACTATCAAAATCAGCCACAAATACTTGCAGTAAAAAAATCTACCAGTGGAAGAGAAAGTCACAGAGTAGACATAAATACTCATCATCACAGAAGTGTGTGCAATGGCTGTTTTCTTGAAAATCTCAGAAGTGAATAGATTTATTGGTAAATTGGCTGGTATTCCTTGGCCAAAAAAACAAAAAAATTGAGAAACAGTCAGTTTTTAAGACACCAGACTCTTTGCTATCACTGCTCTTTGATGATAAAGCCTTGCTATAAATGAAAATGTAAACAAAGCAATGAATATTAATTCATACAGAAATTCTTGGCAGGGTAGATCCAATGTAGTTACTTGTATAACCCTCGTATATGGAAACTTCATTGAAAGCAAGGCAATTTCATTATAATGTAAACAACTAAGTAAGCCAATAATTTAGTAAATGCTAAATTGGCTTGATTTGGGGAGGATGACATCCATTATATGCAGATGAAGTTTTCTGAACAAGTGATTTGAAGATAAAAAAAACTAATAGCATTGAACGAAGAGAGGGAGAGAATAATGATGCACAGTGTAAGAGGAATTTCTGCTTGAAGATATCCTGTTCTGCTCTGGTTAGTGGGGGAAGTCTAGGAGGCACAGTTAGAGAATTCCTGAGGTAAAGTGTGGTGATTAGAACACTGGTCCTGTGAGATAGTGTGCAGAAAATAAGTAAGTTTGGGGAAATGCAGTTCCATCCTTTGTGTTTAATTTTGTTTTAATTGGCCTTTTACAAAATGAATTTATCACAGACTTATTTTCCCCATAAATTAAGAACGCTCACAATGCCCCTCGAGAGAATTCTGGTGTAAGAATGATAGGAAATAAGGACTAGTAATTAATGAGTCCCTAAGTAATCATTGCTTCTTTGGGACAAAAATGACTAGATTTAGGTCATACGTATTGTTTGGCTTTCTTTAATAAGTTATAAAGAGTTATTGAATTAAAATGGATATGCACTTAATATTGTTGTATACTTACAATGCAAGGTCCTTGTAACTTCAGGTCATGATGGGAAATCGTCTTCATGGAGAATCCATAAGGCTTACAAGATTTTTAGACAAGTGGCAATAAAGTTATAGTGTTTTAACTCTTGAAGATATTCCCTAAAATATATTTTAAAAACCAAAGCAAATACATTATAATAAATAATAATAGTTATTAAAATATATTTTAAAAGATATTTCCTAGGGCACTTCTTTGCTATTCTATAAAAGTTTGTAATACCTCAAACTTAAATTGATCCAGATAAAGTTTTCTAGCTATGTTTAAATTCAAATCACACAATTGAGTAGTCCTGGCTAGTGAAGCATTTTCTAATCTTAAATAATTTGCAAATTGTTTTAAAAATATGTGAGGTCCAACAGGCTCTTGAGACTTTCAAAGGTTATTAGCCCCTTATTTGCATAAGTAAAGCTTAAAAGAAAGCTCTGGTGATTTTTAGGGTAGCTGGACAGCCAATCCTAATGTGAGAGCCCCAAATTCCAGGGAGAGACTTTATTGCTCAGCAAGGCAAACAGCTCAGTCAGGATGCCTGAGGCTGACCTCTAGTTTCCTGTACACACAAATGTGTAAACATACACATATCAACACAGGTTGATGAAGAATTGGTCAACAATTATATGGGACATGCTGTGTTTGCTTTTCTTTTTATTGTTTGGAGCATAGCTGGTTGTTGGAGAAATTTTGTTATTTTTGCTGCTTGTATACTTTGTGTACTTGTGCATCTTTCTAGAACAATCATAGGCAGAACATGAGCTTTTTAGAGAGATGAGGATTTTTTTTTCTTTTTTACATGTGGGGCTATGTTTAAGGTGGAGATGAATATAGAATTTTTGTAGGTACTTAGGGATGCTTTTTGCTTTTTAGGAAAGGTCTCATTTCTACAGTTAGGATTGGTAGATAGCTTTCTCAGATTACCTGCTGCAAAGATAAAATGATAGCTTTGGTTGGACCTCGCTGAGAGACTATGTTATATGGATCTAAGTTTGATGTCAGTGTCTTAGTTTTTGAACTGAAGTGAAATGGATTGCCTGTAGTCATATGTTTCTGTTGTTTTCCTTCTAAATCCACGTGATGAAAGTAATCTGTTTTTCATGTGGACTCGTCAGCTCCAGCTTTTGACTGGCACACTTCATTTTCTGCTAAAATCTCTGTGCTTATTGTAGTGAGAAGTATGAATTTGATAATTACAATTAATCCTTCTAAGTACATTTTAAGAAATGGAATTAATAAAAGATTCTTTGAATCCTTGAACATGTAGTCAGTCGTACCATCTTGTGATAGATTTCTAAAATAAAATCAATAAGTTGAAATTAAAGGTACCTCTTAAGGAAACTATTTCCCCGTCTCTCAAATGTCTCCTGTTTCCTGTTGTAATTAAATGGCAGTATGATTAAATGGCAGTAGCATAGTTATGAGTTATGAGGAAAAGCACCAATCTTTGTTTAAGATGTATTTGTATGCATAAAATAAATACCACAATTATTCAGACAGTAGTGAGTTCCCAACATGGCTTCATGGATTATGTAGTTATTATGTAGGTTATACCCATTGCCACATTGATTTCTTTCTTTTTAATGATACAAAAATAACATGTAGAGTTCTTTAGATGTTTTCCTTTTATATTTTAAATTTCAGAGAAATTTATAAAGAAAGCTGAAAATTCTCAGGGAAAATTCTCAATTTTCTTTATATCCAGGGTCCTCAAATGCACAAGTATTATTATTTCGCCAAAAGTTTACATTTTTATGGGAGGAATCTGTCTCTTAACATTTTACCTCTCTGCCTTCCTTCTTTCTGATTCTTTCCTCAAAACTATTTTTTAAAATTAAGACTACATGGCAGACATTTATTGTTATATGCTCCAGAATTTACTACCTCAAATAGAAAGTATCTCTCTAATGACTACAGTTCAATATTTAAACCAATAAATTAAGAAGCATGTGATAAAAGTGCTGGGTTATAGATAGTGTTAGCATTTCCCCAAACATCTCTTGATGTTGCTTATAGTGAAGCAAATGTTCATTGCATAACAGCTTCAGTTAGTATATGTTCTTGAGTCTTCTATGCTGTTTTATTTCTGAGGCTTGTTTTGTTTGTTTGTTTGATTGATTTTTAAGGTACTTACAGTTTATTTTGCAGAATGTCCCTTAATATGAGTTTATCTGATGTTTCTTCATGATCACAGTCAGATTATGCTAGACTGAAAAAATTACAGTTATATAAGATGTAAGTTCCTGTTTATTACTGTGCATCAAGCTAATTATTTGTCATAATTGCATCAAAGATGATATTTATCTCCAGCTTCTTGGAAGAAATGATTCTCCTAGGAGATTTTTATATGTGTTTCTTAATGAGCAAGCTCATCTCAATTATGAAGCATCTTGTCAATTTTATGGTGTATACAATCAAATAGATTGTTTTAACACTTTCCAAAGATATCAATAAAATGTCTCTCTTCTCCTCCCAGTCAGCCCTGCATGCCCACAGAAGGGAAGACGCCCTTCTCTGTCCTTAGAAGAACTCAAGTTCTTATCACAGCTAACAGACTCCTTTGTGAAGCTGGAGAATGATGTTCAGGCACTGTTTGAAGACGTGTTTTTATTGCTTAAGATGCATTCTCCAGGTATGTGCTCTTTAGTTAATCCTGCATGAGCAGCTTTTCTCTGACTGCTCCCCGCTGCTTCGAGTCTGTACCATTGTTGAAAGAAGTACATGGTGAAGTTGTTTAGATTAATATTCCACATGACACATAGAATGGGTTGGTTTTTTTATTTTTATTTTTTGCAGTTTGAGAGTCCTTAATTCTAATGGACAAAACATCCTAAATTTGTTTTGGATAATTGCCCTTGACCAAAATTGTATCATTTTTTTCCCTCAAAGAACCCCAGTCTGGGCTGGGGAAAGACAAAGTAGGCTGGATGGTATAGCACCTATGCTCTTGCAGTTAGTGGCCAGATGACCTTCTCCACAGCATGCCTGGTCTCCAGAAGCAGAGTTCTCTCATCCTCAGAGCAGGCTTAGAGGATTATTTTAGGGGCAGACACTTCAAACTCTAATATGTAAAATGGAGTTGTGAAAATTAAATGACTTAGCATACTAGGTCATACATACAATATTTAAAGAATATAATCACAATGATTAAATGTGAGTTATCATAAATACTAATTGTAATTTTATAATATGTTATTCTGAATTAGTTGGAACAAAATCTCTTTGAAGAACATCTTACCACATAGGTTGAAATAATGTTTCTGACAATAAGAATAGAATTCAAAGACAGTGTTTAGGATATTTTTTTGGTTGTGTATATATACTTAGAAGTGTTTTCATTTTATTCACAGTGATGTACAAAGTTCTCTTTCATATACTACTGTATGGCATGCTGAGGAATTGGCTACATTTTCAAAACAAATTGAGGGAAGCAGGGATTAGCTAGCTAAATTTTTCAATATGTAAACCCAGTTTCTAAGAAAAGGAAACCTTTAGCTCTCTCTCTCTATAGTTTTATATTTCTTTATTTACTTTGGCTTATGTCTTAAACAAGACAGTGAGGTTGAAATTTCTTTTATGTTTAGCATAGTAAAATGACTATCAGGTTAATTTTAGGTAGCACTGTTATTAGGTAAGTAATATAGATCACTATATTTGTTCATTTTCTATTACTGTTAAAAAAATCTGAGCCTGGATAATTTAGAAAGGGGAAAGGAATGAGGTTTACTTACTCCTAGCTTTGGAGAAGGTCTAGGTGTGTGGTGATGAGTCTGGTGAGAGCCCTCCTAAGGTGGTGTTGCCAGCCCGGCTCATCCCCCCGCCCCACACCCTCCACTCTTTTGCTACCTTCCCAGGAGTCACACTTCTAACATAGGAACTCTTGTGCAAATCCAGCTGTACCCAGTTTACAGTCACACCTTGGCCAAATTTCAGGTCATTTAAAAAAAATTAGGGTGGAGTGTAGATTTCTGGTTCAAGCAAGAATATAAGACAAACAGGAAATGTAGACTTAATCAGGTGATAATGAGAGCACTAATTGGTCAACTAAATGGAGCTGATTTGGGCTCAGAAAATTTTGAGCACTAACAATTGCTAATTACTGGTGATATGTTAAGGCCTCCAAGAATTGATACTAGCAACTGGTACTCATCCATCATGCCGGCCATGGTAATGCCGTCTTGCTTGTATACATATGTGCAATTCATTTCAAGTGATAGAGAGTGAGCTTTAGAACACCAAGCTCTCTCTCCAGTCATCTTTTTTTCATCCTAGTTCAGCCCTCGACAATATGTATCAATTGTGAGAGAAGGCTTTGACTTTAAGTGCAGTGTGACTAATAATGTTAGGGGGAACAACTGAAATAACTAAGAATTAAAGAAAAGATGTTACCTGTTGGTTTTAGGAAAAAGGTTTATTCTACTGCATTAAATTAGGATTGAGTTTTGCTGAGGCTTGCAGACACTGTACACTCTAGCAAGCATTACGATTATGTGAAATCAAAAAACCTGAAACCACAACATAATATACAGTCAATTCTAAATTGGTAACCAAATTCTGCATTGCTGATGAAAGGAACTTTAATATTGTATTAACAATCATGTACATTAAAACCATATTTATAAGTTATCAAATTCAATATTTAGAAGTAATTTTTGACTGAAAGGTATAAGAAATCTCTCAGTAGTAGAACATCTCTGTCTGGTAAATGTATTTTTATAATTTTTGAAATATGTTTATGCTCCAACAATATTTTTAATAATACCCAAACCCTTAAAATAATATCTGCCTTCAGGATATATTTAATAAAGATTTGTTGAATGAATGAATAAAGTTAATGTATTATAATTTATCTAATTCACTCTAATCTCATTTCATATTAATGACCTAGAAATGTTGTTAAACCATAATCTAAAATTTCCATGGTAGCTATGATCCTACCCTCTTTTCCTGCATATAATTCCAACTAACAATATTTGTTGGAATAAAAAGTTTATTGACTTTAGCGTGTGTATGTGTGTGTGTATACATACACACACAGAGCTAGGAAAACAACTTTCAGTAATTCGTTCTCTCTTTCCACCATGTGGATTCCAGGGATTTAACTTAGGTTATCAGACTTAGCAGCAAGTACCCTCACCTTCCAAGGCTCCCATAAGCCCCTGTGATTTTTGATGTTGAAATTCATGAGTTTTGGTTTCAGTCTTGTTTTTGTTTTAAGAAAAACTAAGATTGATTTGATCCTACACAACTTTGTATAAATGGCTGTAAAGAATGACCTTGAAAGAAATTGTCAGAGGGAAAAAAACAAACTTATGTTTCTTTGAGTGTATCAATGTTAATCAGTTCTTATCAAAACCATTGGCTTCTCATATCAGGAGGGAGAGGATACCCTAAGCCGAGTGATTATAGAAAGCAAAGAGTACCTAGCTGTCATGTTTTACTAAAATCTCTTTTTGGGAGATAATGAAGGGAAACAAGAACAAACCATGAGGCTTCCGGGTCTTTCTGTTCATTGGAGCACATTTTATGAGCATGGAAAAAAAAATGGCCTCTTATGACTATGCAATACAAACAATCTGATGAAAGGAAAGTTTTTTCCCCCACATTGTCCAGATATTTAAAAAATATCCAGGAGTTTAACATCACAAACAAAAAAGCAAAGATAATTCACCAAACATTTTACTTTCTATTTTAGTTTACTATTATAACTTAGCTAAATTGGCAGTTGTCTTAGTATTCTGAATGTGAACAAGACATTTTGTAGAGACAAGTTTATGAGAAAGAAAAATTTATTAGTTCTACTTATTTTTTTTTTGGTCAGATTTGATGGTTTCTGTCTTCATCATTATGAAAAGGGATAGGTCATTATTTGACTGTACATCAGTACAGTCTTACTGTATGTCTTTTATGTGATGGTGTTTTACGGGCTTGCCTTAAGTTTGATTTTTGGGGCATTTCTGATGCTCCTTCAGAATTAAGTAGTTCTCAGGGCAGTTCCTCAAATTTTCCAAAGGTGGCATCTGAGGTTTATCTAAACCAGGAGGTTTCTAGGTCCTCGTTTCTCTCTAGCCCCAGCAACGACAAAGCGCTATGGCTGCTTCAATTGAATGTAAGAAGAACACTTAGGGTTTGTCTCAGAAGAATCAAAGATTTCAGATCTTCTGAAAGATTGTTTGTACTCTTAGGGGGTCTTAAGAGGGGTCAAATGGCTTCTAAGAGTTCCTTAGCTAGATGGTTAGGGGATTGTATTAGGGAGGCGTATGTAGTTAAGGTAAAGAGGCTCCTAGGGTTTCTAAAGCTCATTACTCTAGGACTTTAGCTGTTTCTTGGGCAGAGAGGTCGAAGGCTTCCACATTGGAAATTTGCAAGGTGGCCACCTGGGCTTCTCTTCATACTTTGTTATGGTATTATCTCTTGGATGTAGTCTCTTCTACAGATGCGGCTTTTGGTGGGAGGTTGCTTGTGAGCCAGAAAAGAGCAGTGAAGAAAAGAAAGACTTGCACTTCCCACTCAGAGCTGCCAACAAGGCAAGTTGCTTTGAAGTGCACACAATGGGAACCTATGAAGACCAATTTGGGTGTGAAAGTGGATGTCACAGGGAAGTACTGCCAACCTCCAGTCCCCGAGAAAGAAAGCAAAGCGGCAGTGTGCACACTAGCCAGAAGCGTAAAGTGAACCACGGAGAACTCTGTAGGGGAAGCTGTGGAGCAGCTGGTGCTCCTGTGACCCTCTGCGCTCTTCTGAGGTTCTTAATCTAGGCAGAAGCTTAGAGAGGCCACTGTTGATTTCATGCCAGTAACTATGTTTTCAAATGCTGAGCCAAAAGCAGACAATGAAGTGTGTACAGAATTTTAATATATTTTAAGTATGTACAATAACTTCCCAGTTGTTCAAAGAGCTCATAGAATTTTATTTTGCCAAGTTTTGAAATTGGCCAGTTGAATTACAAAGAAGTATAAAAATGCTGCAATGTTGTATCCATGAGATATTTTATAGTGTGTGTCCAGTGTTATTAATTCTGCCTAAAATGGCTCCCTCTACAGTTAAAGTTAAGCTTCTTAAAAGTAATTGAATTTGGGGATTATTATATTTTAAAGATTAATATAAGTACTTAGAAGTTACCTACTCTAGAGATAAGGTTAGAAACATTAGCTTTTTCTTACTTGTCTTGAAGATTAGCAGATAGAAAGTTTCTACCATCTGAGTACTTTGTTTATTGCATAAATATAATGTACTCTGGAGTATATGTTAAATATAAGGTAGTCAGCTTTTTCTATAAGACCTAAACTGTAGCTCAACAATGGCAGATCACTACTTCCAGAAACATATCTGCAAAGATTATACTTCAAGATACTGTTACTCTTGCAGGGAAAATACCTCTTAAAATCAGGTAGTTTTTATGAGCTTTTGCAGAGTATTTAGACAAATTCGTTTGAATAGTAGTATATGTATACCACAAAGCTTTTGAGTAAAACAAAGGATATCTAGTCAAGATGAAATTTAATCTTTTTCTATTTGTCTACTTTCTGAAAACAACTACATCTACACATATTCCTATATTAAAATATCAAATTATTTTCACCCTATACAAAGTTTCTATTTATTAACAATTAAGAAAATGCAACAACATTTTCTGAGAAAATAGAAGGAAACAAATTCATAATCATTAATTTTAAAAGAGCCAACTTGGACTAGAGAGGTAGTTCACTTGTTAAGAGCACTAGCTGCTCTTTCAGAAGACCTACCTCTGTTGAGTTCCCAGCACCCATTTTGAGCAGCTCACAACAGGTTATGACTCCAGTTTCAGGGAATCTAATGCCCTCTTCTGGCCTTTGCAGGCCCTGCATGCAGGTGATGCAGATACATACCCTCAGGAACACATTCACATCAAAAGATTAAATGTTACAGAAAGAGAAAAGAGTCAACCACTCTAGATGTAATTGACATATGCAGGCTAAAACAGGTTAATGCTGTGTAGAAAAACTGTACACACACTAGATTCTTATATATGGACGTATAAATATATGAATATAAGGAATATATTCAGTAAGCTATAGACTGATGCCAGTATTATAGTAAGGCAGGCATATACAAGATATAGAACTCCTATAAATATACAACTTGATGACATCAATATGTTAATCATATTTATGTTTGCTGTACATGCTGAAGAGTTTTCCATTGTTATACATAATTTAATCAGGCATTCATTGATGAACATTTAGACCTTCTTTACTTCATTTCTTCTATGATGTTATGCAAATTTTCTTGAACTGCGTCTCATATTTGAATTACACTATCTGGAAAGTAAGTTTCTTATGTGGAATTGTTAAATAAATAGCCATGTTCACAAAGAAGATGCAAAGCTATAAACTAAAAATAAGAATTGTGAAATACATGTATGATAATGGATTCATATCCAAATATACAAAGAACCTTTAAAATTCAACAAGACAGCAAGCAACCTGACTTTAAAATACATAAAATGTCTGAATAGATGTCTCACCAAAGATGACAGATGGTGACTTAAGCATATGAAAAGATGCAAAAAATATATTATCTCACCATGGGAATGCAAATTAAAACAAGATATTACTGTACACCTAATAGAATGACAAAAATCCAAAACTTCTAAAAATACTGCTTTCTGTCATGTATGGAGCCTGAAAGGAACTTTATTCATTGCTGTTAGGAATGTGAAATGATACAGCGTCTTTGCTAGTTGCTTTGGTACTGTCTTACAAAGCTAAACATAGCCTTACCATATGATCTAGTAATTGCACTTCCAGGTGTTTAACCAAATGAGTTAAAAACTTATGTCCATACAAAAGCCTACCTACGAATGTTTATAGCAGCTTTATTTATAATTGCCAGCATTGGGAAGAACTGAGATATTCTTCAGTGGGTGAGTTGATAAACAATCTGTGGTGTATCAATACAATGGAATATTATTAATTAACAAAAATAAGGTTACCAAGTCATAAAATGATATGGAGGAATGAAGGATGCTTATTTCTAAGTAAAAGAAGACAATCTAAAAAGATTACATACTGTATAATTCTACTATACGTTGTTAAGGAAAGACAAAACTATAGAAACATTGAAATGATCTACATTGCCAGGAAAAGGGGAAAGGAATGACACGTAGGTTATACAGGGGGATTTTTAGAACACTGAAACCATTCCATGTTATGCATTAGTAGTAGAAATCATGAAATCATGTAGTTGTTAGTGTCCATAGCATTATTTACCACAAAGAGTCAATTCTAAGGAAAACTGTGAACATATATAATAATGTTTTAGTATTAGTTCATCAGTTATAAGACATATACAATATCACTGCAAGGTTAAACATGGGAGAACTAGGAGCTGAAGAGATAGCTCAATAGTTAAGAGTACTTGCTGCTCTCAGAGGGATCCAGGATGTCCTTCGAGAGCAAGCCTCAGTGATGTAACTTTCTTCCACTAAGACCTATTTGTTAACTGATCCATACTTCCTAATAGTTCCAGAAGCTAGAGACCAAGGCTTTAACTTGCTTCTCATTTGGGGGACACTTATCCAAACAGAAGCAGAGGTGTTATAACCGAATTAGGCATTCCTTTCAACTAAGGGTATACAGGTGTTAAAATTTACGTTTTTATCAGAACAAAATATATGTCTTTCCGGGAACTCTATTCTTTACAAAGTATTCGTAACTGAATTCATAGAGCCACAATCAGAGGAAAACACACCCTTCCACTATATGAATTTATTGGCCAGATCTCTACCGAGAAAATCACCAATGTGATTTGCTCAGAGAATACAGAAAAACTGTAATTGTTAAACTTTCTGTTTAACTTAAAGTTTAAAGTTTGTTAAGCTGTAATTGTTAAAAAGCTTGCCCCCTGTTCTTGGGGTGCAGCATCAGTGCATGTAGCCTTGCCACCCCCACGCGGCCACCATTAAGGTCTTCAAGTAGCCTGGTAGCCAGGTTTCATGTTAAAACTTCCTATTTCCTTATAAGGACATATCCAGCAAGCACCTGGAAATCCTTTTCATGCAGATGAAGCATTCCCAGTACCTCAGCCCTAGTCAGTGATGTCTATTCACTCCCAAATCCCCTAACCACTTCCCCAAAGGTTTCTGTAGCCCTTATTCCCTCCAACAGAGAGCTATTCCACAGAAAACCATGTCAGAGGAGGCTGCTTCTCCTGCACTTATCACCGACTGAGTTCCTGTTAGCCCACTGGCCTGATTAAACTTCATTCCTTCCATCCAGGCATGCAACAGTGTCCAGACACCCCAAGGGCAGAAGCCCACTCCAGCATGTAGAGATCAGTGACAACTAGGGGGAGTCCATTCTCTGTGATATAGGTCATCAGGCAGGTGCTGTTGCTTGCTGAGCCATCGTGCAGGCCTACCAAACTATTTTTTGAAATAGTCACTAAAACTGGAACTTTACAATTCAGCTACACTATTTGGCCATAACCCCTGGATGCTCTGTCTGCCTCGCAGTGCCTATTAGCCCTTGCTTGTAAGCGGGTGCTAGGGATCTAGGTGAGGTCCCCATTTTTGTGCAATAAGCACTTGGTCAATTGAGCCTTTTCCCCAGCCCCACATCCTTGTTTCTTTTAAGAAAATGTTAGCATTTTATGTTACCACACCAATTTTGAGTATAGTGCTTTAGCCTATAATTTCTATGCAGCCCAAGAAGGTCTGAGAATCATGAACCACCACCAGACCAGAAATTTTAGCTTTCAAAATTAACAAGAAAGTTAGTGTTTGTTTTCTACTTGTAAGTCCTGTATTGTCAACATGAATTTAAATAGACAAAGGATCTTTATTTTTATAGATTATATATGCATGTATCCCAAATATGTATGATTAGCATACAAATTTCATTAAGTTGTATATTTAAAAGGAGTCTCTATCCCATATATGCCTGCATAATTATAATACTGCCACCAACCTACATCTTAGTATGTGTCCACATATGTATGTTTATCTCTATATATCTACTATTCATGTGCTTTTTGATATAAATAATATTTCAGTCACATCTAGAATAGTTGGTTCTTTTTAAAAGAAATGTATTTGTTTGATATGTATGTATGTGTGCCAGAGTATATGTGTGTGTGTCACAAGCATGCAGTGCCTGTGATGAATACAGTGCAAAGGCCAGAAGATGGCATCAGACTCCCTGGAAATGTAGTTACAGTTTTAGACTCCTTGAAGTAGGTGCTGGGAACAGAACCTGGGTCTTCTGGAAGAGAGCTAAGTAATTTTAATGATTTAGCTGTCTCTCCAACCCCTGCTGGTTCCTTTTAAATTAATGCTTTTATATTTGTTTTCTTCTCTTTCCATAGGAATACTAGAGAAATCTAATAGGGAAGTCATGGTAAAGAAACATATAGCAAATGAAACCAATGTTCCTCCAGAGCCTTTATTACCAGTAAAAGAGGTGAGACTTTTTCTTTACATTTAACATGGTTATATTTCTGTGAGCCTATTGTGAATCAAAATATCCATATTTTCCTTTTGATTCAAAATAATCTTGATTGAAATTTCCTCAGAAGTTTTATGCAAAAATCCAGAAGTATTATAGTCAGGTGACTAAACAACAGATGCTGTTAAGGATGTTGGGAAACATAATCCTTATACACTATTGATGGGAATGTTAATTAGGTCAGCCGCAATGGAGATCATTGTGGAGTTGCCTCTAAAAAGTAAAAAGATAAACCTAACTATATAACCTTCCTGTGCCACCGCTGGGTATATACAAGGACTAAAGATAGCTAGTTACTCATTTTCATGTGTGCTCATTGAAAATAGCACACATGAATTACCCTGGATATCAGTTAGTGGATGGATGGATGGATGGATGGATGGATGGATGGATGGGTGGATGGATGGGTGATGGATGGGTGGATGTGTGGATGGATGGATGGATGTGTGGATGGATGGTTAGGTGGCTAGATGGATGGATGGGTGATGGGTGGTTGGATGGATGGATGGATGTGTGGATGGAGGGGTGATGGATGGGTGGATGGAAACAATGTAGTATATATATATACTAGATGTATTCATTCATAAAGAACAGATTATGTGTATGCATTATAGATACATAGTTGTTGAAATGTAAGAAAATGAATAAGCTGAAAAGACATAAATAAAATTAAAACACTGTGAACAGCATGTGAAGATCTTATAACAAAACCCATTAACGTATATAAGTTATATAAGCTAACAAGTTAAAAATGTTTTGTTTCTTTTCAAAAATAAAGCTGAGTCATTTTTTCTTATAAAACCAGGTTTATGGAATGGTGTAAAAACAGAAGTCAAGAAATTTTTGTCTCCATCTTGGCTCAGAATCTGTATTTTGAGAATGTGAAATATAATTATTGAAAAGTGATAATCATATCCACCAAGCTCTCTTGCTTTCTGTATTGTGGGATTGTCTGTATAATTGCAGGTATTGATAAAACCTTGGAGTCCAGAAGTTTCAGAGAAAGATTGAGGTTTCCTACCCCCAGCTCTGTGAGCCTGAGGCAGTGCTGTGATTCCTGGTGCTATGCTCTGGTCATTCTACATTCTTTATATGTGATTACAGTCCCACTTGGCAGCTGGGCCTTGCAATGGCTTCTGTTGTAGCCTGGGTCTCTCAAAGCGCAGTACCTGGTCTCTGCTCTTCCCTCCCTAGGTGTGACTATGACTTGCTGCTGTGGTTCACAGCTTGTGCCTAATCTCTTCAATCTTCCCTTGCCTAGGTTACTGTTCCTTTTGCATCAGTATAACAAAACACCTGACAGAAGGAATGTAATGAAGGAAGAATGTATGTGTTTATGGTTTCAGATTTCATGTCATCATGAGGATAGGAGAAATATGACAAGAGAAACAGCTCAGTCAAATGCCAGCAGGAACCTGAGGTGGCTGGTCACATTATTGTGGCAAAGCAGGGAGTGTGAGAGGAAGCATCCAAAGTCAATACAAGCCAAGGGCATGTCATTAGTGAGCTACTTACACTCCCTCTCTGCCCTACTTTCTAACATTTCATCATCTTCCCCAAACAATCCCTCCTCTTATGAGCAAGCATGCAAACATGTGCCTGCATAGCAGTGGTTCTCACCTTCCTAATGCCGTGACTCTCTCATAGAGCTCTTGATGTTGTGTGACCCCCCAACCATAAATTATTTTGTTTCTAGTTCATAAGTGTAATTTTGCTACTGTTATGAATTGTATTGTCAATATCTGGTATGTGACCCTGTAGGGTCATGACCCACATGTTATGATCCACTGCCATAGAAGGTCATTACCCATTCAAATTGTAACAGTAATGTTTTTGAAATTCCTTGAGTGATTTCTGCTTTCTCAATTAAATCTGAGTAATATACTGTGTACATATTTTAGAAGACCAAGATATGTGTACTTTGTAAAAGTTCCCCAGCCTAGAAAGTTTCAACAATAAGAACAAAATAAAACTCAACATGAATCTAGCATTAGGTAACAGAAGATAAAATTTAGTATTTCCTAACTGAAAAGAAAAGAAAACCCTTCTTTCTTGTTTTTTTGGATTAACTAACAAATGTTCTTTATTTTAACTGGAATGTATGTGATGCCAAATATCAGATGGGAAGAGGAAAAAAATAAGCAATCTTTCATGAAAACAAATAGACTTCTAGAATATGGTTTCAGTACATAGAGGTTTGTAGTTTTCTTTGTACAAGCAGTGATTTATGTCTCTTGTCTTTGGAAGGGGAATTCATATTGGGGGAGCATATTATAATCACATATCAATTATCACAGGAAAAGATAGTCCCTATGCAGAAAGTGAAACAGGGATAGGCAGGGCTAGAGAAGTTGACTACATCTATAGCAGCCACTTGCAATTTTTGCCAAACATGTTCCTTTCCTTGAATAAGTGTTTTTAAGAATCTTTATGTTCTAATAGAGAAATAAGCAAGAAAAGGGACCAAGGATTTTGGTTTTGTTTTGGTTTTCATTTTTATAGAGGTAGTTTCCTTTAACATTTTTATCATAAAAGTGTCCCAACGAGTTACTGTTATGCCAGAGACTGTAATTTTTCCATCTCTAATGACCTAAGTTTGGTGAAAGGAAAGACCAGATTCCTGACCTCAGACCTTCACTTATAAGCAGAGAGACTGAATTGTACTCAATATAATTGAGAGATGGATTTATGCTCTTTGTTGCCAAAGGATTAAATAAAATTTAGACAGGAAAGTTCAGTTATATTTTAACTATAGTAAAACAAGAGCTGTCATTTTGACTACCAAGTTGTAGACTCATGAGCTGTATATAAATCATCTCTATTATTTTCTATCATTGTACAAAATGTGTCAAAATCACATTGGATTGGATATGCATATAACAAATTATGCTAATGATTATAATCTCAGTAATTCATGTTTTTATTCTGATTCATTCTTGAGTGTGTGAGCCAGTCTGTGTGTCCATGCAAGTGAGGATGCCTGTGTGCCAGGCTGCCCCAGTGAAGGTCAGAGGACACTGTTCAGGAATCTGCTCTTTCTTCCTACCATGGGGTTTGGACATCAAGCTGAGATCATCAGGTTTGCATAGCAAGTACATTTGTCTATGTTTTACCCCATTGAGCCATCTCCCAAGTCCTGATTTCCGCAATCTTAGACTGAAAGCAGTCATATAAACCATCCACTTTAACTCAAGTTTTCAGCTAAAAACTCTGATATCAAGAAAAACTAAAAGTTCAAACAGGGATATAGGGCCCAGGATCTACATTTAAAATTATTTTTATTAGTTTTGATGTGGGTAGAGGAATGTTATGTGTACATGTGTGGGGGCCAGAGAAGGCCAGAAAGCAAGGCACTGGATCACTGGGACTGGAGTTAAAGGAGGTTGTGAGGCTCGTGATGTGGGTGCTGGGAACTGAATTCTGTCCTCTACAAGGGCAATAAGTACTCTCTGCTGCTGTGCTGTTTCTCTAGCCCCAAGACCACAGTCTGCTGTAGTTGGCATCAGTGACGTGGTCCTAAAAACAAGTGTAGATTTAGTCTGCTTACTGTGTGTGGTGTTAGTAATTTAGAGAACATTGGGGATATATTTCCATGTGAGACTAAGAGTTAAAACAAAATTAAACCAAGTATGCCAGTTAGTTTTTGTCCACGTGACACAAGCTAAGGTATTCTGGGAAGAGGGAAGTTTAACTGAAGGATTGCTCTCATCGGGCTGGCCTGGAGCTGGGTGTGTGGGGATTTGCTTAGAGGTTGACTGATGTGGGAGAGCCTGTCTCATTGTGGCAGTGCCGCCCCTGGACCTAGGTCAGATAGGCCGAGCAAGCTATGGTGAACAAGCCAGTGACTGACGCCCCTTCACGGTCTCTGCACATGTTCTTGCCCAGACTGCAGTCAGTGATCGACTGTGAGTGGTGTGAGGAAGCGAAATGAACCCATCCATCCCTAAGTTCCTTTTGGTTATGGTGTTTCATCACAGTAAGGAAAGCAAATTAGGACATAAAGATTATAACATTCAATTTTTGTTTTAAGGGAGAGAAACAACAGGAAGTTCAGTGGGTAGACTGGTAGAAGATCTGAGAGGAATTGAGGGAGGAGAGACTGTGCTCAAACTCTATTCGGTAAACTCCTTCAAATACAAAATAAATTTAAAAAGAGGAAAAGAAGTTACATGGAGTGTTGGTATGCTCTCCATTTCTAGTCTCTTCACAGTGCCTCATGCTGATTCTCATGGCCCTTGTCCCCTACAGCCACCTTCCCCACCCTGCCCTGCCCACCCTCACCCGCTCTGCCCTGCATAAGAAAATGGCCAATCAGCTGAATGGTAATGTTATACAGTTAAAAGAAGAGGAAGAACTGATGGATACTTCCAGGGTACTTGCACAGAGTACTGCATGGCAGTGACAGAGGCAGCCTCCCACAGAAGGTGCCCGCACTCCGTGTCCTCACGCCCTGTCCTCACACTGTGTACTCACTCAGAATACTGCATGGCAGTGACAGAGCTCTTCATAGGTGAAATCCCAATAGCCTTTGATGAGGATGAGTTGGGCCCCCTTTTTGAGAAGGCTGGTCCTGTCTGAGATCTATGCCTTACGATGGATCCACTCTCTGGTCAGAACAGAGGATATGTATTTATCACCCACTGAGGAAAGGAAGCTGCCCAGGAAGCAGTTAAACTGGTCAAAGTTTTATTTGTGAGAAACTTTGCTATATGAAATATTAGAAAAGTCATTTCCTGAATTTGGAAAACTGGAGAGAGGGAAGAAGTTGAAAGAGTATTCATTCGTTCATTTTGAAGATAGAGGAGGTGCGGTTAAGGCTGTGGATGAAATGAATGGAAAAGAAATAGAAGGGGAAGGAACTGATATTGTCTTAGCTAAGCCATGAGACAAGAAGCAGAAAAAGCGCCAAGCTGCTAGTCAGGCCTCCAGGGCTCTGCGTGTGAAGATTATCATCACCCTCCTCCCTGAGTGCCGCCTCTCCTGAGAGGTCGAGGTCTTGGTGGAGGGAGAAGTGGCTGCGGCTGCCCCGGGGTTATTGTGGTTATGAGGACTACTATGATGATTGCGGTGGTTGTGATTATCACGACTACTGTGGAGGCCATGAAGATCCCTGCTATGGCTATCATGATGGCTAGGTAGAGGAGGAAGGGGAGGCGGAGGTGCTATACCACCACCAAGGGGACAGGAGCAAGAGGCAGAGCTGGTGGTCATCTCTTGGGCCCACCAAGAGGCTGAAGGGGTGCAGAGGGGTTCCTGTACAACAGCAGAGAGGCTGTGTGTCTCGTGTCACTGGGAGCATCAAGGGGGTGATGTCGAGGGCAAGAGAAGGGCAGATGGATACACCAGCCTGATTCCAAGCATCGTCAGACCAACAACCAACAGAACTGAGGTTCCCAACCCATCCCAATGTTCAGAGCCACTTCAGCAAGGTGGTGATATTCTGGTAACTATAGTTACAATAATGACAACCAAAAGTTTTTATCAGGATACTTAATGGGCAACGGTGGAAATAGACAAGTGAGGGCTTGAGAACGATACTGGCAAGATACGATTGGATCTAGATCTACATTCTTCAAAAAAAATTGGCGTGACTGTTCCATCTTTAGGTAGCAGTTTACTGCTTTTTGTATTCAGCTGAAGAAGTCACTATTGTGTATATACTCAAGGCCTTTTGTTTATTCATTTTCTTTTCTAAATGCTCCTGGACATCATTGGGCTTGCACAGTTTCCTTGTTCTGGGTTACAATGCTTGTATCGTTCCAGGCTTCATTTTCCCATCACAGCAAACTGTTAAGTCATGATTTTGCGGAACCTTGGATTTGGAGAATTGCTTTTCTTGGATTTGGAATAGGTTACGTGGGAGTCTGAAGTATGCTGTAAATGAAAGTACCAGCCAGTGCTTTGCCGTAGCAGTTTTAAGAAATTAAGTCGAACAGACTTACGTTTTTTTTATATTGAAAATAACCTATTACTATATACTTTCCATTCTTAAAAGCAGGTTAACTGTGTTTTTAAATTGTTATAACTTCACCTTTTTGAAATCTGCCTTACAAAATTTGTTTGGCTTAAACGTCAAAGCCGTGACAATTTGTTCCTTGATGTGATTGTAGTTCTAATTTCTTGTTTATGTAATATTTCAATAAAACTCAAAAACATATTCAAAACAAAAAAGAGAAGAAAGGCTATCTAAAGGTGCTACATATGAATATGGGCTATAAAAATAAAATATACTGTGAAGCCCCTAAGACAAAATGAATGATTATGACATCAGTGATGCTCCTTCCACCTGCAAAACACTGCCGACCACTTTACTCCCTCATCTGTTGGAACAAAACTAGTAGTGCCTACCACTTTGTGGATAGAGAGGCTAAATAAAATTCTAGACAAGTTAAAACCCCGAACACTGAAATGTGCAGTTTCTCTGAGAAATTTATTTTATTGCTGTTTTCCTTTTTAGCTTGTCTGGAATCCTGAGATTAAAAGAGAAACCAAAGATTGAATATTAATTGCTAACTTATGTTGCAATTCTTGTTAACAATAAACTGTAAAAAGACTATAAAAATCTAATTTAGACTTTATGAAATGTATTGAATTTAAAGGTTGTTTTATGTGATTGCTTGTAACTGTAGCTTTCAGCTCTCATTAAAGATGGTTTTATTGAACTATACTTAAAAGATTAAGTTTTGAAAAGAGTTTTTGATTAAATCCACTGAGGAATTAAAGTGAGGTGTCAGTATATTGCTGTGTGTAAAGAATGTACATTTACATTCACAAGGCAAGAATGGCTTTCAGAGTATATCAAAGAATACCTGTATTAAATATATTGAATGAAAGTAACAATTTTATATCTATAACAATTGAAACATTGTTCCTAAGTAAAAATGAATATGATTTTATGTACATTTCTATTTCAGGCTGCTTTACTAGAGTTTGGCTGGAGAGATGCATTCAAAGAAGTCTCCCTTGCCATAGCACACTGCATACCATCAGCCATTGAAGGTTTTTCCACAAAGGTTCTTCATCAGGAACAAACTGAAAGGACCTCAGCGGCGAGCTACACTATGAACCTTGTAAATGTCCCGCAAGTTTGGCGAGATGGTCACATGTTTCCCGAGGAGGAACAACCAAAGAAAGTTGCCAAGGCAAGTCTTAGACTGCTTCAAACAGCTGCCAGCTAGCGGGCGTTGCTTTTATTTGCTCTTTCTTTCTTTTGGCAAATATAAGCAATGTATAGGTAAACCAGTGGAGTTCCTTTTAAAGTATATGGTACTGTTAGTTTTTTTCCCTTTGGTGTCTCTAGCCTAGAACTACCAAAGGACATGCGTCTCTTTGCTAACATTTGCCCCATTATCCTGAGGCAACCTGATAGGGGTCTCAGTGAGTTGGGAAGTGCTGAAAGGCTGGAATGACCTGAGGAGTGTGGAGGGTAAAGGGGCTACTGTACCTTGTATTGCTGTGAACTTAGAAAATCTTTTCACCTCAATGAATATCCTGTCCTGCTTTGAAAGTCACCAGAACCTGCCGAGGATATAAAGCAAGTCGAGGTAGACACCCTGCAGGAAACCCACTGCCGACACAGCAGTGGGCGGTCTCAGGAGCCCCTGCCTTCTCCTCCCTCTGCCGTCCCGGGGCTCCTGAACCCTCTCTGGGGAGCTCTGTTGCTTAGATGCGGGCTGTTCCTTCAGCCTTCTCCCATCAAAGAGGTCAGGTGCAGATTGAATGGTGAAAGCAGACACATCACATCTGGACTATGCGGGCTCCCTACTCATAAGAAGAGACTCTGTCATTGTAGCCAGTCCTGATGAGACCTCAGAGGCCAGGGTCAGAGGGAAGTGGAAGAGGACCTCCCCTATCAGTGGACTTGGGGAGGGGCATGGGAGGAGAAAAGAGAGGGAGGGTGAAATTGGGAGGGGACAAGGGAGAGGAGCTACATCTGCAATCCAAAGTGAATAAACTGTAATAAATTTAAAAATAAATAAAATTTAAAAAGAAAATGAAAAAAATGAAGAGACTGAGTGAGATTGTTCCTGTTGCTTCTGGACTATTTAAGCCAAACTAACATACTATGTATTGTTTAGCAAAATATATTAGAAAAAAATAGGGGACATTTAAAAATAATATGAAATTAATGTCATGGATACATATTATTTTGAGTTCTGTTGACTATACATAAAGACATGTAAAGCTGCCTCATGAGTTTTTCGTAATGTCTGTCTGGTGAGCATAAGGTTTGAAGGTTATATATAGAGAGACATCATTTTGGTATTTCCTTATTTGACGTGAAACATTTAACTTTCTACAACTGAGAATTGATTGTTATAAAGCTGCATCATTTTATTTATGTTTGATGCCAAATTCATTATTTAGGAATTTGGCTCCACTGTACATAAATTACACGGTGCTGTCAGAGTACAAATAACTCAGCGCCACATTTATTTCTCCCTAGTTTTGTTCTGACATCATGGAAAAGCTTGATACAATGCTTCCACTGGCTCTGGCATGCAGAGATGATTCTCCTCAGGAAATTAGAGGGAACCTGGTGGAGGCCTGCTGTAAAGTGGCAACAGCTGTCCTGGAAAGACTGCAGGAGAGAGGCAAGGAGGTTCCTTCCAGAGCACCCCTGAAGAACCTGCACATCGTCCTGTCCTCAGCAGCTTATGTCTCCCAGCGTTTCAAGCACTATGATCATCTGATGAAGGAGACAACTAAAAAGTGAATGTCTTTTAAACTAAGTTGATGCTCAGGCTTAAGGAAACACACTCTTTAGAGTTCAGAAAATCAAATGTTGACAGTAATCACTGAGGAGAACATAATAATATGGTGGATCATTTTCATTGCCCTTGATTAGGAAATGTTTAAAAGGCCCAATATGGCTTATACTGAAGTAGTATAGATAAGAACAAAGGCAATCTCCACTAAAGACATGTGCAAAAGAGGGCACCATGTTCTGCATGCTCTCCCTTCTGGACAGCACCATAAACTGACCACATAGAAAACATACAAACATCTGTGAAATGCTCCCTTCTCACTTCTCCTAATCCAGCAGGCTGGGAAGAACTACTGTAGTGAATATATGCATCTTAATCCATCGTTGTGCCTAGTGCAGACATGCTGTAGGACATCTATTTAATAATAAACTATCCATATTTGAAGAGGAAACATCTGCCAATCTTAATTTTTATGCACCAGTAGTCTAAAAATACACTATGTTTTCTTTGTAGAGCTGAAATCACCATGGGTACTATTAAGTGGTTTTTCTGGTTCCACTTGAACTTTGTAGAACTTACTATGGCCCTGTGAGAGGAGGACACGGACTTGCCAGTCCAGTGCAACCCAAGAATCTATTATACATTCTTCACCCATCCTTCATAGTCTCTTAGCTGTGCAAGAAAAAAATGTGACATAATTAGCTGAAGATAAAAGCGAAATAAATTTGGCTCTATGTAGGATACAGTTATGTTATTTCTTTAATTCTCATAAGTCATCAGATGTTGTGATTCATACTTGAATTTATAAACAAAATATGCCAGAAATCACTTCATTTTAGTAGACTATTTTAAAACAGTTTATAAGATAATTGACATCTACAAAATTACAATTTTTAAAAATAAAAAGAGTGTGTTTATGGGATGTGTGTGATAGCTTTAGAAAAGTTCATCTGACAAGTGTATGTTGTTCTCCAGTACTAATGATAACCTAATGCCTAAATAATGCACTGATATCTAATAATAGGCTTACAAAGAATACTTTTCATTTTGAATGATGTATTGACAATACAGTTTGTCTCGAGCTGACGTGCATATTTGTAGAACAGCAGATGTACGTTTTCAAAGGACTTGCAAAACAAAGACAAGCTCCCCCTATCCACTTTTCTTTTTGGAAAGTGAATGTGGATACAGCCTTCAGCCTTGGGAGGAAATGAGTGATTGATATCTAATAATGAAAACCATTTGTGGTGCTGGAGGTTGTTACCTCCTACTGCACAGGCCTTAAATCTCTGTCTCTTTGATCATTCCCTCTGAACAGACCCATATTCCTGGTGCCTGTCCAGCGATATCAGGAATTCATCAACACTGTACAGTCTCAGGTTACGGACTACTGCGTCAGAGTCTGTGCTACAAGCATTTTACAGGATGCCGAGAGCCACCACTGGGAAGACTACAAAGCTCTTCATGAGGTGTGAAGTTAAGTTTGCTATCCGTCCTTTTTACACAAATATGTTTTACTGCCTACCTGCTTTCTGGCTAATTAGAAACATGAGCTGCATATTACTAAAACATGGAGGCTGTTAGAATAATATTTTTTAAATATTGAATTTGTATTTAGGAAAAACAGTGTTTTTAGAAACCTGAAATAAATTAGACATCAGAACTCTCCTTCTGCTTCAAAGCAAAAATAACTTAACTTGAGTTGCAGGATTGCAGTACTGTGTGAACCGGGGTATAATGAGATTCGGTGACAACCTGGAGATAACACGAGCTTGACTCAGTCCTTTGTGCTTTTCCAAAGCTAACAGGGCTAGGTGTCCCTTGCACCTTTTCTTATTATGTGTTTTCATCTTGTTTGATAAATACTTGTTGTGAATCAGCATTGCTTTTACACTTAGTTTTACTTCTCATTCTTAAAGTACATTTTAAGACGTGTCTTTATGCTTTACTATTTTCATTTAGCTTATATTTTGAAATCCCAAATACCTACCAAATGAAAGCCAAATAATCCCCAACATAACCAAACTGAGAATCAATTAAAATTATTCACGGCCAGGCTTCATTAGTTTCTTTACCACTAAATCCCACAGATTATATGTAGATCATATAATATTTGAAATTAATTCCATGCAAGGGTAAAATATTTGCATATCTTAAAAAAAGGTATTTGAAGTTTAAAAGTTTCAATGACCAAGGTCATCTTTATTAGCTCTTTCCATTGCACTTTTTTACTGGATCACAGCTTATGATTTTCATTTTCCTTGATTGTCTGAGCCACTCTGAAGTATTTAGAAAAAGAGAGTAGGCTTTTATCAGCAGTCACTCTTGCCATCCCTCGGCACTGGCTGTGTTTGTGCGTGAGACAGAATAGATGCTGTTAAAACAGAGTAGACACTAATAAGAAACTCTTCAACACTTTCCCGCTTTCCTCAGTCTGTTTCATGTCTCCTTAGAGTCCTCCCCGGATAGTTTTCTCTGTGTAAGAGCATCCATACATCGTTTCCCAAACTCAGTGTACTTCAAACATTAGTGGTAGCAGTGAGCAGAGCAAGAGAGAAAGTGGCGCAGCTGGTGGCCTGAGATAAGAATGGAAGTATTGGTCTTTCCCTCTCCTGGCAGCATAACAGAATCTACTTGCCCTGAGGAAAAAGAAAGACAGAAAATGGAACCCTCATGTTTCAAACTATTTCAATGCCAAGGTACCAATGAACAATTTTGTATGATGTCTTCAGTGAGGAATAGGTATCATCTCAGTATATAATCAGGATATTTATTTTCTCTTATGCAAATCAGAGGCTAGAACAGTTGTACAGTGTAAATAATAAGTGTATTGCACTGAGAACCTGTTATTGGAGTTACTGAGTCTTTACAAAACAAAAACAAATTGCCATGTAACACACAGTTCTTAGATCTTATGACAAGGCTTTAGTTTCAAAGACAGAAATAAAGAAACTATTACTGTGTGATTACATGGTGCTTGAGCTTCTGTATACTTACATGGTCAGTAGTTACAATTTAATTGCAGAGTTAATGGTTGTTATTTATGTATAGAAGAAAAATAAAGTGATACTGCTTTTCTCTTTACCAAAAATAGGATGGTTGGGAAAATAGCCCTGATTTTAAACTGTTCTGACAAGTGGCACACCTGACACCGTTGTATTCATTCATTGAATCCTTTTGCTCCTCTCCCCCATCATGCCCCATCTGATTTGTGGAACAGAACTACATTTGGGAAAGCTTGTTTTAAGAGGAAAAAGATGATGCTGATTGGAAATGAAGGGTTAGATAGAGGTCTCAGGGAAACCTATGGCCTTGTGTGCAGTTGAAGAAGAGAAAACAGGAAAAGAATGTACAACTTAGGGGAGACTGTTTGCTCATGTCTTATGATAGCAACTGAACTGCAGACATATATTTCTATGTTCTAAGCCTGTCAAGGCTTCAGGAGCCAAAAGAGCTGGGTCCCTCACTCTCAACTGAAGTGTTGGTCAGATGGTACAATGGTTTTTGAGATTGCATGTTTAAAATTAAGTTTTTTGTTTAGTTGACATCTGCTCAGTTTTACTAACTTGTATTTTCCCATAGTCAAAAAGTAAAGACTATCTGTTCAGAAATAATACTGAGTGGCTTCCATAATAAAGCCCAGCTGCTTGTTTCCTGATATATAATCTAAGCAAAAACACACATCTGTTTATATTATAGTGGGTTTACAAAAATAACAGATGTTTACTACACAATACCTTTCAAATGACAACAAGCAGCGAAACAGGTCAAAAAAATGGAGTCATATTTAGCTTAATGAAACCCTCCCTTCATGCACCCATGCTGGAGTTGTATTCATTTAGAAAGAATTGCTAGAACAAAGGGAATTTTGTGATACCTTCTTATAAGCATGAATCAGTTTATAGTCTTTAAAATGCACATAGTACCTTTTGAGCAGAAAAAAAAACCTTTGTGACAAAAGATAACTGTAAAATAACTGGTTTTCTTTATTTTGAAAATTATGATAAATCTTGTTGATCTCGGTGTTATTAGACTACATCCCTCATGCCCAGTCCCAACATCCATAGGGTTTAAGAATCCTTTTCATTTGCAACATCTGAAGCTCTGAATGGATCAAGCTTTGAGATTCCTCCCTTAGTTTGACAAGAGTTCTTAGAACACATCACAAAGCAAACAGAACATTGATTTTGCTTGGTTTTTTAATTTTATGTTTCCTTAAGTAGTTTAGCCCATCTAATTGGGAAGTCAGAAACTACCTATTCCAAGTCCCCTTCTGTTTGAACTGAACTCTGATGCTTTTGATCCAAGTTTCCTACACAAACAATAGCAGTTCCACACATTTTTGTATTACCATTTGAATATCAATCACTATTATTTTCATGACTGCAGTATTGTAGTCACCAATGTAAGCACCAACATAATGCCATGTGAGGAAATACCTGCCTGAGAAGCTGGTAGCTCTTGGGTTAGGAGCAGAGCAGCCGGGTTCAGCGTATCTTATGAGACATGATTTCACTTTGTAAGGCAGAGTGGCCTGGAACTTGTCCCGAGCTCAGCCTGGCTTCAAGCTCATGTCAGGCCTTCCTTCCTGCCCCTCAAGTGCTGGGATGCAGGAGAGGCCCATCACACCAGCCATGAGCAGGCATTTCTTAGATAACACTGATTTGAAACTGTGTCAGTGCACACAGCAGATTGCAAAAGAGAAATATTTAGGAATAAAGGAGGAAATTTGTTTTAATATTTTATTCTTTATTATTTGTACAGTATTCTGCTTACATGTGTGCTTGCACGTATGCCTGCATGCCAGAAGAGGGCACCAGATGTCATTAGTGATGGTTATGGCTGGGAATTGAACTCAAGGCCTTTGGAAGTATAGCCAGTTCTCTTAACCTCTGAGCCATCTCTCCAGCCCCAAGGAGGAAATTTTAATGGCTTATGTTTTGATAAAAGAGAAACATATTTGAAGAATCCATTCTATTCTTCTTATTTCAGGTACTCTCTTAATCTGGTTTGAAGAAATGAGGTCAAATAACTACTGAACCTCCCCTAGAGCATTTGACCTAAGTAATGCTTTCTTGCAAATCACACTACCTTCTCCTCACTGCCTGTTCCCTTAGGCCTGTTCCCTTCAGCCTGGCTACTGTTGGGCTTCCATCTGCAGTCAGGTAAAACTAGTGCACAGACAAGCTCTGTCGAGGAATAGGGAAAAATGAGAGGCTGACCCCTTGAAAGTATGTGAAAATGTTAAATGATGATAATATGTGCCTACACTTTACAAAATGGTGTCAACATTAGATCACTATTTATCTATTGCTAGTATAAACCGTTATTAAAACACCATTAATGAAATAGCCTGATGTATTCTTCAGTAGTTAAGCATCACACTTGGTTTCATGAATGCTCCTAAGATTTAGTGCACATGTTTGTTATCAGTCCTCTTATTCCATTATAATATGGAATCTAAAAACTTTGTAAAATTAGCTCAGTAATGCCAATCATCTGAGAGAAATGTGCCTCCATAAATAATATTAGCAGATTTTAATTGTGGAGAATGAGCATGGCCTGTTAAACCACTACAAAGCGGATACTTAAATTTTAGAGAACAGGTCAGGACAAAGCACATCAGCAATGTACTAGGTTAAATGCTTGTGGTCTGGATTTACACAAGAATATCTGATTCATAATTGAAATAAAACATATGTTCCTTTGTCAATATGATGTTTAACATCTTGTCTGAAATCTTTCTTGGTCATATAGCATGGCAGACTTTCCAATGATTTCCTTTCAGCCTGAACTAATTAGGTTCACAGGAAGTAAACTGACATTTCGGGAAATGTGATTCTCTTGTTTAATGTGTGATGATTTTGCCAGGGGGAAAGATGCTCCTTCTCCATCCAGATGTGGCATTACTTCAGCTGGGCTCTGCATCATGATCTCTGGACTATACTGCCCCCTAAACTGGCCCAAGAGATTCTAGCAGAGCTGTTGGAGAAATCCTTGGGTCTACTTGCCTCCAGATATGCTCAGGCCCACCCAAGTCCTAAGAGAACTGCACAGATAAGGTAATGAAGGCTGCTCTTCAAGAAGACTTTTTTCTGAGATGAGCTTGTAAAGCAGAACGGGAATTTGAGGTTCAAAACAAAGTTGTGTTCAGTGCCTTTGTAACTCCGAAAGGGAGAGGGTGCCCATTCTTCTGAGCCATTTGAGTAGGAAAGGGTGCTTGGGTCAGAACGACTTCCCTGTCCTTCCACCTTCCGGCCGCATTAGAGCCACTTTGTCTGTAGGAAATGTTTCCATGTGTGACTAGGTCGAATGTACACAAAAATAAGGTGAGAGCAAATTAAGCTCCTATAGGGCTGTCTCTGACTTGAGCTCAGTTGCCTGCTCTTTGATCTTCCCACTGGTGGGGTGGCCTTTCTAGGCCACAGAGGAAGAGGACCCAGGCAGTCCTGATGAGACTTGATAGGCTAAAGTCTGATGGTAGGAGGAGGAGCTCCCCTTTCAGTGGACTAGGGGAAGGGGCTAGGGGGTGTGAGGGAGGGAGGGTGGGACTACAAGGAGGGAGGGAGGGGCTTCAATTGGGGTATAAAATTGAAGGAAAGTAAATAATAACAATAACTATTATTATTATTATATTTAAAAAATTAGGGCCCTGAGGCAGAGAAAACAACAATGCTGAGACAGTGAATCCAACTTCTTGATCCTAGGCAACTAAGGGACTTTAGCCTTTTATTTACTTAGTTTCTACAGTTTTCAAGTGGAGTAGCTATTTGCATTAAGGAATCTACTTTGTTTTAAACATATTCTATCCTACCGTGGTGGTACACATCTTTAATATCAGCATTGAGAGACAAAGGCAAATCTCTGAGTTCAAGGCCAACCTGTTCTATAAAGCTTGTTCCAGTATATCCAGGCCTATACGGAAAAATCCAGTCTCAAAAAATTCAGATAACAACAGCAGCAACAGTAATAAACATATTCTAACTTATTGTCCAGGCTTTCCCTTCATTTTTTCCTTTTACCCCTCTATATAGTACTGAAAGCCAACTGAAGAAAATGGGAAGCAAAAGACACTAACTTAAATGAAAGACTGAATTAAAATGTAATTCTAGTATTTTGTCACTGAATATTTTGCAAATGAACTTAATGATAACAGTGAGCTACATGGAAGAGGCTTTTTAAAATAGACACTTGCCTACCGTGATTAAAACCTGGGTTTAGATGTGAAATAATATTTTCAGATATAGTTCTGAAGAAACCTACAGACATCAGAAACTTCCTTTTTGTCTTTATTTCTGGCCGGAGAAACCATTTCCTAATCATGTTCTTGTGAAGCACACTGTGATTTGAAGGGCATTTAGGTCATGCTACAGTGTTTCATAAATATGGTATTCTGCACAGGCTGTTTTGAATTACTGTTCAAGCTTTTTTTAAAGAAATTGAACTCTGAAGAATACATGTACAATTCTTTTTCAGAGTAAAGGATACCTTCACTCCCTTTCTCACGAAGCATAAATCACTTTTGGCTATAATGTGGCCCATCATTAACAGACATTTTGTGGAACTGAATTTAGAGTTAGATCATGAGTTAATAATATATTTAATTAATTAATGACACTATAGAGACATTGATTTCTTATGTTTTGGATGATCGCACAAAAATGTTATGAAAATTTAGAATTATTGCTTTTAATTTTTCTATGTGAAATATATAAGTATTTATATTTGAGGGATTAATAATAAACCATAATTATTGTAAAAATCTAAAAATGTGTGTGTGTGTATGTATTTTGGAATAGAAACTGTTAACAATTACAAGTAAATAAAGCTAAAATTGAACCTTCCTAATGGTGATTATTGATAATTACTAGTGATTATTAAATTCTAGTAGTCTCTATGTAACATATGACCAAAACTATATCTATATGAATTATGCATGTATTATGTTACTAATATGTATGTGTATGCATATAAGTATATATGTGTGAATAAACACATATGTATACATGTGTAAATATGTATATATGTTCATGTATATGTACACTTGTATACACATATATATACCTATGTATACACATATACATATATACACACATATTATACATATATATATACCTGTAAATACACACACATATATATGCCCATATATTTTTATATACACATATATACATATATACCTTTCACATATTATATTCATAAGTTTGAAATGTTGGCCCTCAAAAATATGTACAATTAGTGTGTGTTGATTACTTTGAAAATGTATTTAAGTTTTTAAACAAAAACAACATGAGGAGTGGAAATAAAATGTTTATGAGTAAGATAAATAATACAGTCTTCTTTCACAAATAAATATAATTTTAGGAATTTCTGAGGATATAGTCATCTCAGTTCGGGCTTCAGTTGCCATGCCTTCTTTCCTTCCTCATTCAAGGAACGTATGTTACCTGACCTTATGGCTTCTTTCCGGCAGTTTACATGTGGATGCCATGGAGACAGGTTCTCCATCAAATATTAACTACAATGTATGTGTGTAATAGCACATTTTCCTTCTTAACCAGCTCTAATTTTGCTCACATTAATTTCAAGGCCAGCCTCCTGAGAATTCTGATAGTGCAAAGCAAATACCTTTTTTATAGAATATTCTTATGTGTCACAATAATAATTAAAGACAATATCATGAAATTGTGAGGGAACGCAGGAAAAGTTGGAGTAAAAGGGGTTGACAGAAACTATTTACATTCAGCAGTCATGTATGAAGTTCAAAAAATGAAAAATATTAAATGAAAACAAACAAAACCAAAGCATTGATATATATTTTTATATTTACATTTATATGTAAATACCTCTCATTTAACCATATCTTTCTATTCTTACATACTTTTATAAGAGACAGACTAGAGTATATACAAAGAGCAAGAAGAGTTTATTTAACATGATTTTTTTTTCTCTCTCTTTCCAATAGACTTGATGTCACGGCAATCTTAATATGCACTGAGAACATATTATGGTCAGTTTGTACCTCTGCACAAGAAATTCAGAATCCTCATAAGTATAACAACAACAAAATTTTTAAAATTCATACTCACTGCAACAATCTCTTTACAACATTATCTATTTTGACATCACCATTAACAGAATTATATAAGTAAGTATCAAATATATTTTCCTTAACCAAGTTGTTGTCATGCCCAATATTGAACTCTGTAGAAGTACTCTGAAGGATCTTTTTAATATCATAATTGTGGATGTTTTATAAGCTGAACATGAACCAATGTAGTCCCTCTTATGTGCTTTCTGTCGGTATGTCTCATTTAGTTAATAAGCCTGTAATACATTTTAAACTTTACTTTTTGATTTCCTGGTTTTTGAAACATTGTTACTATATGCTAAGGTGAGTTTTCCTGATGAAATCCTTCTATCTCAGCCTCCCAAGTACTGGGATTATAAGTTTGCATATGCCAGACTTTGAATGTGGTCTATTGGATATGTGTGTATGTGTTTGTATGTGTGTGCTTGTGTGTAAATAGTTTTTAAGTTTTTAAAGACTTATTTTTAATGATGGCTATATGGGGGTGGGGTGTGCACAGATGGGTGCTGGTACTTCTGAGTTCAGAAGTTGTGAGATCACTGGAACTAGAGGTTGTAAGCTGTCCATTGTCAGTGATGGGAATTGAACCTGCATCCTGTTCAAGAGCAGTATTCTCTTTTAAGCACTGAGCTGTCTCTTGAGCCCCAGTAGATTTCACTTTTTATGTAAGATAATTGGTTCTCATTTTAATAAGTTTTTTTTAATGTACATGTGCTCAAAAGCCTCATGTTTTCTTTCTTTCATTTTTGGGGGAGGTGTTCAATATAGAGTTTCTCTATGTGTAGCCCTGGCTGTCCTGGACTTGCTTTGTAAACCAGGATATGCCTGCCTCTGCCTCCTTGAATGCTGGGATTAAAGACATGTGTTACCACAATAGGCTAGTCTCATGCTTTCAATAAATCTGGCACAGAGATTTTAATATTAGGTTTCAATAGCCTAACTAGTTATGGCAAGAAGAAATAGATAGGTAATGTGGAAGAAGAGGGAGATAGACCCAGAGGGGACAGGGACTCCACAAGGAGACCAAAAGAGCCAAAAAATCTGAGCCCAGTGGGTTCTGCAGAGAGACTGATGAATCAAGCAAGGATCATGCATGGAGAGGACTTAGACCTCTTGCTCAGATGTAGTTCATGAACAGCTCAGTCTCCATGTGGGCTCCCTAATAAGGGGAGCATAGGCTGTCTCTGGCATGAACTCCATTGCCTGCACTTTGATCACCTCCCCCTGGAGGGGTGGCTTCACTAGGCCACAGAGAAAAAGGATCTCATTAGGCAGTCCTGATGAGATCTGATGGGCTAGGGTCAGATAGTAGGGGAGGAGGTCCTCCTCTATCAGTGGACTATGGAGGAGCCTGGGAGTGAGGGGGGGGAGAGGAAGAGAGGGTCAGATAGAAATACTAAATGAAAAATAAATAAGTTAGCAAAATATAAAAATTCAAACTACTTTCAATTTCAATTTAGCTTGATTCTCTCATAAACCTTATAATAGACTTTATGAAAAAACTTCTAGAGTGTATACCACAAGCAAAATCACTTTTTAATTTAATGTAGTTTTTCATATCATTTCAAAATGATAATTAAAATTTCCTCCAAATGTATTCTATATAGCCAAAGAATAAATTATTATGTACTCTTACTTTTTTGGATAGTAAAAAGTTCACATAATATTTTCCTACTTATGTTAAATTAGGCAGAATTCTCTTTGCTTTCTGGTTAGAGTGATATGCACATTTTTATTTTGAATATATCCTCGGACATATATGGTCGATGCTGAAAGTGTAATTAACAACTTTGTTTCCAGTTTCCTACTTGAAGCACACCCATTGCTAACAGGTTCTTCCTTCTTGAAAACAAGCTAAAAACTTGTTTTAGAAGCAGAGAACTCTTTCAGAGAAGAGAAGTAACAGTAAGTAAAACCACCATAAGGTTGAGATTACATATAAATGGTTTATAATATAAAAAGCTTAAATTTGAAGCCCCTAATAAATCTTAGTGAAATAAAATGATTTACCAAGGTTGAAAAAAAATTGCTATGCTCTCAGTTCAATGGGTCAGTTCATCTCAGAAAAAGTCCCTGTGAAAACCAGGAACAAAGCTGACAAATTTCATGGATTGGTCATGGTTAGCAATATTGAATTTCATGGTTTGTCACAGGAGAGCTGAAAAATTTTAACCCCAAAATGCATTTGTAAAACAAATAAATTGTGATCTCAAATCGCAAATTTTAATGATAATAATGAAGCGTACATTCATTATTTTTAACCTATGCCTCTAATACATTTTTAACAAGGATGCAAGTACTCAAATCTCCATGATTTGTGCATTTGTAACCTCACTCAGCATATTTAAATTGCAATTTCAACCAGGATTATGGAAGATTTTTTTTTCTAAATACTGCCTATACTTTTCCTTAATATAAAACATAGGCCTATGTTGCTTTCATGGATGAGCAAAAGTCTAAAATACATTTTCATGTTTTTAGTAGTTCTCAATGTAAAAATATTCATAACTTTGATCCACTCATGTTGATTCCATTTTTGTTGTCTTACTGCAATATAAATCAAATATTTGAAATGTATTTTGACTTTTGTGACAAAGGAAACTTATAAGGCATTGTGTTCTTCACCAAGTAGGGAGGTGTGTATGTTGTGAAACCCTGTTGGTGTTGGAGCTACTTTCACAGCTGAGATATGAAGTGCTTATAGTATTAACATTCCAGAAGTCCTCATCTCCAGCTCATCATCAACATTCAGCATACGCTCTGAGGGCATGGGGAAGGGAGAGCAACAATAAGATGTTGAAACTATTGAATTTTTATGAGCTATACCTGTGATTGTCACTTGGCATGACATGCTTTGGAAGAAGGGGACTGCCTTTCTTTCAAGTGGTTCTCACAGATAAGCTGTAAGTGTGTTCATTTTGAGCCGAGTGTAGGACCACTAAATCCCAGGGCAAGAATGCGTGATTTTAAAAATCCTTTCAGGAAGAATGAAACCTAACAAAAAATGTTAAAAACGTGTGTTCTTTTCTAAGCTTGTGTTCATGAATTTCTGATAAATGTAGTGAAAAAAAGTAGTTTCGATTTGGCCTCCACAGAAAAAGCCCCACTGAGGCATAAAACACCTGCACCAAACTCCCAAGGTGCTTGTTGGGTATTCCTTCATGGAGGCTGCTGTTTGTCAGTATACTGTCCCATATACACACATGCATGACATATGGCTTTCTAGATTGGAGTTTGCATGTAGACTGTTTTAGTTTGTATAACAAGTTAAAAATTAATTCCTAAATGCGCTAGATGTGTGATCCATCAGTATGGATGAATGTTTGGAATCAACTCTTAGACCCCTACTCTCCCACACCAAAAATGCTTATTCGAAAAATTTAGATAAATGCAACTTGATTCTGTTAAAACAAAACACGGTTACCTTCCTAACTTCAAGAATGAATGACACAGTTTGAAAAACTGTCAATTTTTTAAAATGTTGGATACAACATATGCTTAGGTGAAATGTTAAGCATATGATTTTTTTGACGCAGCAATGAAACCACATATCCACACCATAAATAAAAAAAATCAATATATATTGTATATGAGAATGGGCTTAGTAGAAACAGTTCAGACAAGATTCAGTAGTAGAACAGACAGACAAGATTCAGCATAAACAAAGAGAGAGATACCATTCTACAATATAAATCTCACAACAAGAATGAACCAGAAAGCATTATGTTGAGTAAAAAAGTCAGACACTGCATTCATTCCAAACATCAAGCAGGAGAGATCCAAGATGGCTGCCACGAGAGAACACTGTGTCTGAGGAGTAGGAGAGCAGAAACAACACAGCGACCAGGAGACTGAACTCTGGGACCTAAAACACCAACATTGTGAATGCCAGGTGA
>CM053743.1:89126202-89147519 GCA_028658305.1 Pachyuromys duprasi | reverse complement strand
AAAAAAAAAAAAGAAACATCAAGCATAGGCAAATCTGTACACAGACTCAAGGATCATTAGTGTTAAGAAGAGAGGCAATTGGGGAGTTAATGAAGATGAAGGTTAAATCATTCTTGAATGTAATGGAAGCTTTTAATTGTATATATTAAACATGAAAATGTGATATTTGAATTATATACCCTAAGAAAGCTGGAAAAATAAATCTGGGTTAGCCTGGCATAGTGGCGTAGGTCTTAGACTAAGGTAAGAGTATTGCAAGTCTTTTGTTAGCCTGTGCTACACAGCAAGAACTTTTCTTAGAGGAAAAAAATATTGAGCAAAAGTAAAATATTTAAAATTTGGAAAAAAAAGAAGTGCTTGACAACACAAAATTATCTCCAAAGAGAAGTTTCTTATCCTAGCAATTTTGTTTCCAAGATAGATCTAATTTGTATACCTGAATATTACTTGGGAAATATCATTAAAAGAACCCAAGAAAGTTCTTCTCATCTTCCTTTTTCACACTGTACCTATTATGTGGATTTTGTTAGTCATTTTCCAACTTAAAGTCGTCCCTTTTTAACATTGGAGTGGTATTTTTCATTTGATAGATGTAAGCCAATGTCAAGAGCAATAAAGGAAAATACCTTTTACTCTAAGTGTCTTACTTTGACACTTACATATTGGCATTTAAACATATAAACATTAAACATTAAATATTTTTATTGTTTGCTTGGCTGGTTTGCTTTTTTCAAAGACAGGGCTTCTTTAGGTAGCCCTGGAACTTACTCTGTAGACCAGGCTAGCCCTAAAACACAGAGATCCGCCTGCCTCTGCCTCCTGAGTCCTCTGACGACAGGTGTATGCCACCATCACTGGTTATTTTCTTTTTCCTTGAGGCAAGCTGTCCCTAAGTAGCCTAGGCTGGCCTCAGACTTAGAAATGACAAGTAAAAGCAGTGATTTGAATTCTTTTGAAGTCTTGAAGTGTTTGATTGGACTATTTCTGTGTGTGATTGCCAGGGGCTATCAAAAAGGCTCACATGTCTTTAGTATCCTATGTCATCTCACAGTTTCAGCTTAACTTCTAGGTCAGTTTTTACCCAACTCTAGCTCCAAGATTGTTGTTTTCTCTTGGATTTTTTTTTTAATTGAACAAGTTTAGTGGCCCGAGCACTTGGCTCTGCACAGAAGATGGAAGAAGCTTGACCTGACACCTTCACCTTTATAGAACGCAGTCTGTTGAGACACCTTAATGCCATCATGGCAGTACACTCTGTTCACATCCTATTTTGAGAACCTTTCTGATGGGCCTGCAGCCAAATTCAGAGTGGCACAAGCCAAGCATAAATCTAGCTAACTCTTTTTAGCTTTTGGTTGTTCTCACTTTTGAGGTGCCTTGGATTACATAAGCCCAAAGAAGTCTATTTGGTGGAAAAGAGAAAAAAATACGTAAAGATGAGAAAGCAGCATGCATTAGAATTAGAGAAGCAATGCAAAATGAATACAGGCCAGAGTGTCTAGTGCCATAGCCTGGTCAGTGTAAAAGCAGTGTGGTGTGAAGGAGGGGGATGGGACATGGGCTCCCTCATGCTGGAAGAAGGCAAAGGCATGTTTATCCCTCTAAGCAACATTCTCTTATGTTCTCATAATCTGCAAAGATGTGCCTCAAAGATGTATTGTGCCTCAATCGGAAAGCACCTACCAATTTTTAAGATGCTTAAGGGAATAATGAGGAAGAAGAGGAGGAAGGATTGTAGAAACCAGAAGGGTCAAGATCACCAAAGAAAACCCACAGAACCAGCTAACCTGGGCTCATGGGGGCTCACAAAGACTGTACCAACAATCAGGGATTTTGTATGGGAATGACCAAGGCCCTCTGCATATATGCAATGGTTGTGTAGCTTGGCTCTTGTGGCACTCCTAACAGTGGGAGCAGGGGCTGTCTTTGGCTCTTTTGCCTGCTTTTGAGACCTTTTTTCCTCCTACTGGGTTGCCTTGTCCAAACTTAATACAAGGAGATGTACCTAGTCTTATTGCAACTTGTATTCCATGTTTAATTGATAGCGTTTTAGTTGAGACCTGCCCATTTCTGAAGAGAAATGTTAGAGGAGTGGATGGCGGGGGGAAAAAAATGGGAGGGGCTGGGAGGGAGGGGGGAGGGGAACTATGTTAGGGATGTAATATATGAGGGAAGAATAAAAGAGACGTTTTGGAGAAAAATATAACTCTCTAGGTTTTAGGGTTGTATTTTATACTCTGAGATGAATTATTCAGAGTACGATCTCTTAGCTGTATTCTGAAATGTCATTAGAGGTTATCTAATAGTGAATTCATAATCTCATCCCCCCATTGAGCTTGCAGGCCAATTTTCACCCGCTTATGCTCTCCAAAATAATGAAACTAATTTGGGCTCTTGCTGTGGAATTAAATGCTCACACAGATCACACCCCCTCTGAGACCATAAACATCTGCCATAGCATCCTGTGTAGTCAAGAAGCCTTAAGACTGTCATGCCCAGGAATCTGTGGATTCTGTTAAAAAAAAAAAAAAAAACAGTTACGATTCCAACAGAAACACTCAGCTAAATACTGTGTTTTCTTTGGTTTTTAATCTAAAAAAATTTGGCAACAGTTAACTATTCCTTTATTATTAGCTCCTGTAGTATTTTTTCTGCTGTTGGGGATAAAATTGCAAGTAGGTAACTGTTTAGACTATTAGGAATCTCATACTAGTTTTGGGATGTTTGTGTGCCCCCTTTTTTTTACAACCTTTCATAAAGGTACCATGCCTTTTCTAAATCCTCGCACACACTGTAATTTCCATTCCATAAAAACATTAAAAATCTAATAGCAATGCCTAGGCAAGATCTGAACTCTGTAGGATCCATTTCTCCTATTTGTGACAGTACTGCTTCTGAATTACCTTCAGCTACCTTCTCTAGGGGCACAGAGGAGACATAAAATAAAAGAAAAAGAGAGAAGCAAATGTAGACTGATTGAAGGTAAAGTGAAATCCTCGGAAGAAACAGAAAAAAGATCATGAAGGGACAGTGACAAGAGATATGTTTGAGGTGGCGGGGTCAGGGAATACTTCCTAAGGAAAATACATTATTAAGACCACACCAAGGAGCCAGTTGACCGTGATGGTGAAGGCATTCTGTGTGAGGCATGCTCTCATTCTGGACACATAGGGACTTGAGAAAAGAGCTCTAAGGGACAGGACAGGTGTGCATAAGCTGTGACATGGTCTAGTGATCAAGACCTGTGTCCTAGTCCGTCACTTCCTTTGATACTGTTTCTTTGCAAGCTTTTATTGCGTCCCCTATCTCCTTAACCAGCACCTTCTTCCTAGCGACTCCATCTTGCCTCTCTCCCCTCAACTTCAGCTGGCCGCTAATCACACTCTGGCCTACAAGCAGATCTGCACTTAAATCTCTTTGTGCCTACTGACAGTACATTATTTACACTACTGGGTAAATCTTCCTTCCATTTTCTAAACTTTGGTCAAGTTTTTGACTTCACTCTATTTTCTTAGCAGGTTGCCTTGCCCTCTACTTCTACGATAAAATACAGATTATTAGGTATTTGTCTTGTCCTTTTACATTTTATTCTGGTCCTGGGAACATCAACTCAAGGTCCTTATGTATATCTCCAGTCCATATTCATTCTTTTAAATTTTTTTCTTTATTCTTCTGTCTTATATTACATCCTAGCTGCAGTTTTCCCTCCTTTCCCTCTCCAGAGTCTCTTCCCCATCCCCTCCCCTTACCTGTACTTCACTTCCTCTAGAAAACAGCAGGCTTTGTAGAGACATTAACCAAATATGGCATAACAAGCTATAATAAGACCAGGCACATAGTCTCATATCAAGGCTGGGCAAGGCAAACCACATGAGGAAAAGGATCTCAAAGGATTCCCATAACATATATGTAGAGGACCTAGGTGAGATCAATACAGGCTTTCTGATCTCTGTGAGCCTACTTGACTCCTAGTCAATTGATTCTATGGGCCGAGTTCTTCTGGTAACCTTGACTGTCTGGCTTCTCCAATTGTTCCTCCATCTCCTCCATAGGACTCCCCCAGCTTTGTCTAATATTTGACTGTGGGACTTTGCATCTACTCCCATCAGTTGCTGGATGAGGTCCCTGATAGCAATTATGCTAGGTTCTGGTCCCAGCACATCCTGCAGACATGAAAAACTGTAGGTTGGAGGCTTACCACATTCATTCTTGATAAGTATTTTCATCCCAGTTTACCACTACATCTCTTGATATAAATTTTATCACTGTCTCTCTTTTACTTAGCTATAGCACATCTTTTCAACTAGGCTCCTGATTAATTTTATCTACCATTCCATGGCCTTGGTCTTTGAGGTATAATTTCTATGTAATGCCTAATGCTCCTGATTTTCTCCTATATTAAGTGTTCTTTCTACCATTGTGTTTTCATTCATATCCAATTATTGTGTGTCCTACCACTCACTCAATCACTGCAGTTTGATTTCTCCCCCATCCAGCTAAATACACAAGGACAATGGCATTCATATGCATGCAATGACTAACTCCTAAGCTTCCAATTACCTTCTCTGCAGCTGTTGACATTGCCAGCAACCACCTTCTTGCCCAGCCTCCCTAACATAAGAGTCTCCTGGCTCTTTGCCTTTTCTCTGCGATTTCGTCTTAGTGCCCCTTTTTCTCATCTCACGCTTTAAATGAAGATCCAAAGATCTGTCCTTGACTATCTTTTCATCTCATACTCTTTCAGTGGAAGAATTCATCCACCCACATGTGATGACTTCCACATGCGGATCTTCACCTCTTTTGTATACACTGGACCAGTAAATTTATGCCTCTCTTTAGATGTTTTTCAATGTCCATGGACCTCTGAGACTACTTAAAGCTAAATTCCTGTGAGTTTCTCTTGCTTACTCCTTTACTCTCAACTTTCTCTCCCATCTTCATTCTCATGTCATCATAAACTTGTCATTAAAGAATGACTTTGTCCATCTACTAACTTATGATTTATTATATTTGTTTCCTAGTTTAGGCTCCTTTTGCTGATCTAGTACAGTATCATAGTAATTATCTTTTTTTTAAGACTTAGTTTTTTATTATCTATACAACATTCTGCCTGCACACCAGAAGAGGGCACCAGATCCCACTAAAGATGGTTGTGAGCCATCATGTGATTGCTGGGAATTGAACTCAGGACCTTTTTGGAAGAACAGCCAGTGTTCTTAACCTCTGAGCCATCTCTCTAGCCCCCATAGCCATTATCCTTAATCTCCTCCAATCCATATCCCATACTGCTATTGAATTCTGTTTTATAGATTTGAAACAACTAACTACTAACATCACTTCATGCTATAAATTCTTTAGGGATTCCCCCAAAAGGGGGACCTTTTAGAAAAGCACATCCTGGTACTGAGCTAGCCTAGGCCTGTCTTTGTAGTTCCCTCTGTGGATTGCATTGACTGAGTATAGCCTAACTTGGACAACTATTTGTGAAATTTCTCTCTGATCTGAAATTTAGTGAAGCTGAAAAAAAAAAAGGCTTTAAGGGATAGTGATATATTAAATATCTAAAAAACTCTTCTAAGTAGACTTAATTGAAGATAATACAAAATAATGAGGGGAGATGAAAGAAAGTTTAGAAAATATGACAAAACAAAATACAAGAGGTTGAGTGAAAAGATAGTGATGGGTTTTTCACAACAGAATTGTATTCTATTTTGACCAGGTTCTACCTTCTGTGCTTGCATGTCTACTGATATTGTTCTTTCTTGTGTCTTATTTACGTAGGCAGTCATTTCTAAGATAGACATCATGCTCTCTGGTCCTCTGGCCCAGAGCCTTTCTGCCTGCCCTTCTGTAATGTACTGTTGGAAATGCGTTCATCATGAATGCATTGTGAAAGGGAAGGGGGAAAGTGTATAATAACATTTTAGTTTTTAAAAAGACAATATTTTTCATTATGTGTAAAGTACCACTTCAAACAATTCCATTTCTAAATCTTTAGTCTTGATGTGGGCAAATATATTGTCCAGTTATAAAATTTTATCTAGCCAAGCTATCTCCAAAAGCAGTTGTGAAACAAATCCTTCTTTATTAGATCAAGATCTATAGTTGAATTTAAGCCAACTTAGAAAAATATTAGTCATTTCCAAAAGGTGGTTGTAGACAAGTTATTCTGGACAGGGTATTGTATATTTTAAATCATAATAATACATTTCACAATTAAGTTCCACTTACAAACTCTTTCTGGGCCATTAAAAATGTATATAGTTACTGCTAAGTTTTTATTTATTGTCTAATATATAAAACTCATTTTGATAACTAAAAATGTACTTCATGTTACATGTTTTTACATTAATGAAACCAATATTACAAATATTAGCACTTATTAAGTGTAGGTTGATTAAAACCCTATGAAATATAAGACTATTGGTTGTAAGAGACATAGATTATATTCATTGTACTTTATGTGGGCATTTATCTTTGACAAATTTTATTTTCTGAAATTAAATAATAATGTCATAACTATACTTTCCCCTGTGTAAGGATTGTTCTAGAAAGGTTCATTAAGATCCTAATTCTTAATTCTTGGTTTGCTTTTGTGTATGTGCACATGTGCGTGTGTTTGTGTGTGCTGCTGTTGTTTTGGTGGATGCATTGTGCTCAATAAAATGACACCACTTCCTATTTTAAAAATTAGTTTGTAAAATATGAGTAAATTTCCAAAATTATTTCAGTGTTCTCCACAGTTAAAGTTTCCTGCACATTCTGAAAGAATTAATTTTGTTTGCCTAGGACTTTTCAGCATGGTCTGGATCAGTCCGCATCGAGTTCCTTAACGCCATTGTTTAATCAACCATTCCACTGGATTTCGTGCATGTCACAGTTCTACCCCTCTTTACTCAGGTAGGAGCTTCCAAGTAGCACATTGATTATAAATCTCTGACTCTTTCACAAATGTTAGAGATTTGCTACATGGGCGTGAAGGAGTCTTCTAAAAGGAACTTGACAATAAATGAGGAAGCGGAAAGGATAATTACATGATTTTTTAAGCCCTAAAATCGAAGCCACAGTACTCATAACTATTTCTCTAAGTCATAACTTTAGTTACGTAATGGAAAAAGGTGGATTTTGAGACCTTCATTCTATTTAACCTAATTACCTATCATTTAAAAATTCATTCTTGATCTATGATTGGGGTTTGACAGTTCTGAGGCTAATTATCTGATACAGACAGCAACTAGGTAGTCAAATTAGCCTAACTCAGAGTCTTAGGTAGAAGTTGAGAGAAGTAACTTTTATAATTATGAACAAGATCTTTCATTTTTATTATTTAATTAGCAATACTTAAAAATCGGAAAAAGCATTTACAGTTGTAAAGTGAACTTCCGAAAAAATCTGATGACATTTTGTGGCATTATGTAGCATGGCAGTTTGATTCTTTGTAGAATACATTATTGGAAAAATACCTTTCCTTTGTATCTGAGAATAAAATATCATGAATAGCTAAAGTAGATATTGTTGATCTGAATGCAGTCTTGATTCATGTTGGAAATACACTATTTAACTGTTAGAGATTGGACAGGAGTGGGCTTCTGTGTCTCTTCTCTCTCTCAGTGCGAGGACTCCATTTGCCTTTACCTGTGTGGGCCCTATGCATTCTTCACCTTCTCTCTGAGTTCATATGTGCATATTAATATAGCACATTTTCTCTCTACCATCAGTAAATTTGTTTTTCTCTTTGGAGCCACAGATCTCCCATTAGGTGAGACTCCTTAATTCTTCTGTTTTCAGCCCTGCTTCATTCAGCCCAACTAGAGACTTGGAAGTTATTACAAAAATGACTTTACCTTTCCAATAGTTAATTTTTATATTTAGTGTCTCTTTTTTCTATACTAAAATGTAAATGGAACAAGAAGTTTCTTTCTTTCTGCTTCTGTTAGTAAATAATCTATTACTCTAATAGACTCTGTCCCAAGTGCGGCTGTTCATACCAAGTATAAATGATGTCTGGTGCCAGCTTTCTAGGACCATGTTAGTAGCCTGTGCTGAAACTTAAAAATGTCTTTGGAAATCTGCTTCTAGAAACCCACTGTTAGGAATGAAGTGAAGATGTGAACAAAGTTTTATGTGTAAAATATCTATTATTATTTATAAGAGAAAATGGAAAAATTAATGGTCTATACTGCTGCTGGGAAAAATCACTTACAAGATAGTTGTAACAGTAGACTAGTAAGGAATCAATAAAAGGATTGTGTTTAAAGGTATTTGATAACTTCAAGAAACGATTGGGATTCATAGATAATTTAGGCAAGCAGCTTAGTAGGTATGCGCTTCTTCAAGCCAGCCGCCTTTGAAGCAATGTACAGAACAGACATGGTGCCAGATGGCCACTTCTGTGAGCTGTTGCTGGGTGAGTGACTAGTCCTGTGCTTGCTTCATGGAGACAAAGGTGCTGTGTGATATAAGTAGCAATGTTCTGAAGAGAAGAACACTGGAGATCAGGTCCACAACCCAGCCCCATTCCACTTGAGTTGGTCTTGGCAAGAGCACCTTTACCTTTCTCAAAGGGAAAACCATTCAGAGTTGATGTTAACAGGTATGCCTGTATCTCCAACACAGTCTGTCAGTTATTCACTGGATAAAATGTCCTTTTGATTATGCAGTGTTGTGTGGTCTCTCACAGTGTCTCCAAGGGGGCTTTAGGCTAAACAATAGGTGCCCTAAACTTGCTGCACAAGACAAGTTGGTTTTCTAGGCAACAGCAACAGCAACTAGGTTGTGAGATGGAGTGGAGAAGTGTGAGTCACGCGTTCGTCTCGCCAGCGAGAATGTACTCGGACACCAGGATCCTTCTGCAGCAAGCGTTTATTCTAACAGCGATGGGAGGAAGACCCCAAGCCCTGAAATGGCACGGCTTTTATACCCTCTGGGTGGCGTGTTAGTCTCTGATTGGCAGAGGCCGGTCAGGCCATATGACGTGTTGGTTCCTGATTGGCAGAGGTCAGTCAGGCCATATGACGTATCTAAATAGCGTGACTCTGGGGCTGGTTTACTGCCCAGGCACATGCGTAATAACAGTTGTTTACCAGTCAGCCTGCTGGCTGCTGGCGCCATCCTGCAATGGTGCTTGCAGGCTCTCCACAGAGAAGCACTGGCATATGTGTTTCTTCCATGCACAACCTTACAGAAAAAAATGCAGTTCAAACACAGCCCCAGTGGGTACCAAAAGTTTATAGACTGTAGAGGCATTTTAGTTTTTAATCTCTGGCAGTGAGTTTGCAAGTTGATTTTATTTTTCTCTGAATCTTCAAATTTTCTTACAATGAATACAATTTAATTTTATTAAGATAAAAATGAAGAAAACAACAAAAAATAGGCTCATGTTCTCTGATTGCTCTTTGTTCACATTGCTTAATTTACACCCTCTGTCAGGATTGTTGTGCCTCTGCGTTTCTGGCAAAGCACTTGCCTTCTCCCCAGCCATTTTATGTCCAACTGTCCACATTTCTTGAGTTGTCTACTCTAAGAGTGGTGTGTCCTTCCTCCCCTCTTGCCTAGCTTTCCAATACACAAACATCGTTCATAAATCCTTAAAAGACAGACCATCTGAGGTCTTTATTTGTCTGTTCTTAGTCCTTAGTCTTGTCTGGCCTTATCGTGACCAGTAAACATTGTCTGAAAAATCGTGTGGAAGCCAGCCTTCCTCTCCAAATCATGATACTGAATTCTTTTCAAGAGTTTTCACTATCTCCCTTTCCTCCACAGAATGCTGTGGTAGCTCATTCTGTACTGGTTTGGCTGTTTGCCAAGCACCCACCAGTGGCCTCGTTTTCAGTTTACTCTCTCATGCTCTTCACACACACTTCAGAGTTGGCAATTTTTACCTTGTATTTGTTGTTCATTCTCATTATTAGACCTTTCTTCATGTGATTCTTCCTTGTGGAGCTCTTGGTTGTTTATCTCCTTTGTCTGAATTTTCATGCAAAGTATTATATGCCTGCATTCCACTTGATCCCTGACATTCTGACAGCTGTTCTCTGCTAGGGCCATATGATGTACTGAAAAAGACTTGATGCCGATAGCATGTTTATAATAGTGATATAATCTGGGCATCAAGAAAAACCATTTCAAAATAAATTATTATTGATTTGCATTTGCCAGGCATGGTAATGAGGGTTCCTAGACACGCCCTTTTGTGGCTTCAAAAGTCCCTCCCTTTCAATACACTGTCCATACTTAAGCCAGCATTTTCTTTCTTTCTTTCTTTCTTTTTTTCACATGAGGATCTTTTTATTATAAATAATTACAAGCTGCAGCTTGGGCCCACAGCCCCCACCGCCAAAGCGGTGAAGAGCCGAGAGCCCCATACTCAGGTTAGTTGGGTAATTTAAGGATTCTGTTCCCTCCCACTATGCCCAAGGCAGGGGCGATTCCTACCTGGCAAGCATCTATTTGTCAAAACATTACATTTTGAATTGATTGGCTATAGGAAGGTCCCCAAACCATTAATCCCTCCCTAGGGGGATGGGCCAGTTTCCTAGCAACTGTATCTCTAGTATGTGGGTAAAGAATGTGGTAAGGCGAGTTCTTCTACTGGACCTCCCCACCCAACTATTTTAGGCCTCAAGCACTAAAAATAGCTACCTTTAATCTCTTGGTCTCTCATTTCCCCCTTCCCATGATCATTTGAAGACCCAATCTTGGGTCTTCCAAATATGATACCTTTGTCATAAGTAGGGGTCCCTTTATTGGGGTAGTAAGCCAAGAAGAACTATTATACCAAGATTTAAACCATCCTTTGGAATTTTTTTTCTCTAGGGTCTCTAGGCTTTTGGTCCAGTTGCTGCAATATTAGTTCTTATTTTAACCAATTAGGTCCCCAAGATAAGAGCTAATGTCAGGGAGCCCCCTTTTAACTTAGCATTTCAGCCTGCTAGGTGGGATTTGGGGCCGAGGGTCTCATCTTCTGAAACTGCTTCAGCGCTGACAATAGGACCGTTGGCATCAGGGACTAGGGAGGCTGAAATGCCAGTCAAAGGCTGGGCAATGGAAGCCAGCATTTTCATTGCTCTTTTACCCCAGATTATTCCTGAAAACTCTGTTCTAAAACAAACAAAAAAAAAACCTTGGAAATACATGAATTGGACACTAACAAATTAAAACGTTAGGTTTCTCTTATAATAAAGGAGAAAACTGAGAAAAGAAGTTTCTAAAATAGCCAATTTTATGAAACTTCCTAGTAACTACATTTTTCACTTTATTTCCTTGTTTCTTTAGTGCAGGGGATGGGACATGTCAACTTTGGAGGGCAGATAGCTTGTGGGAATTGATTCTCTCCTTCCTCTATTGTATGGGTTCCTGGGGATTGAGCAAAGACCACCTGTATACTACAGGAAAGATTTGAATCAGATTTCAGAAATATTAGAGATATTTAATTAAGTGTAAATGAGAAGGAAGAAAAAGAGCAAGAAAGACATGAAATTAAACCAAAACAGAGTCAATATATGGAAAATAAAATTGTCTGTAAGGATGCTATTAGTATATAATAACTAAAATAAATTTTTCATGCTTTCCCAGGCTTTGGTAACACAGTTTTGAAGACCTAGTTTTAGGAAAATGAATTTATTTCCAAAACATTAAGTAAAGTAAACTACATTCAAGGTCTCTACCAATGGCACAAGCCAACAGTATGGATGATTTAGAAACATTAATCAGTTTCATACACCGAACTAAAGCAACTGGTGAATATATTATCATTGAGGTTAATAGCATGGTAATATATAGTGATTTCACGTAAAAATACTACAAAAAGAATACTCTCTTGGTAGTTGTGCTAGTAGGGGTTCTCTAGAGGAACAGAGCTGACAGAATGAATCTATATAAACCAAAAGGGGACTTATTACGGCTTTTACAGGCTGTGGTCTGGCTAGTCCAACAATGACTGTCTCCTGACAGAAAGTCTAAGAGTCTGGTAATTGCTTAGTCAAAAAGGATAGGTGTCTCAGCTGATCTTCAGTCTGTGTTGGAGTCTGGAAGAAGTAGGTTCTAAGGCCAGAGAAGGAATGTCTCAGCAGCAGGAAAGATGAACTGCCTGTGAGAGTGTGGGCAAGCAGGCAGAAAGCAAAAGCCCCCTTCTTCTGTGCCCTTTTATGTAAACTGCCTTGAGAAGATGTGGCTCCAATCTTTAGGATGGGTCTTCCCACCTTAAATGATGCAGTGAAGAATAATTTTTCACCAGTGTCCCGAGATGCTTGGGTTTTAGCTGATTCCAGATGTGGTCAAGTTTACAACCAAGATTAGCTATCATAGTAATTTATAGTGTTTCCTTCTAATGCTTTTTATGTGTCTTAAACTTTGATCTTCATTAAACTGTTTGAATACTTCTTAGTCATTTCCAAGTCTTCCTTTCCTAAGTAGGTCACAAGTACAGTACGATTCTGAGTAGCATAATCAGCTTGAGTAAACAATGCATCCATTTTCTACTGCTTATTTTCTTCTGTGAGGAAATGATAATTTTGCTACAAAGCTAGTCTCTCTTCTATTGTACTTTTATTTAATATAATGCTCTTTATGTTTATATATCATCTTCCACCCTAAAAATATTAAGTCATTTGTCCTCACTATATGATTCTTATAAATATTTATCCAGTTCAAGATATACTAACTTCTTTCATAAAAGTATTTCACAGATTTTCTCCATGGAAGGCACTGTGCTGTGTGTTACAAGTAAGGGAAGAAGTAGTGAAGGAAAACTTCAACAGAAATCCCTCTCCTCAGTACAACAGTACTACAACCTGAGCTATGCAGCCTACTTGATGAGCACACAGGGCTATTGTCATCTTCCTCTGTCTTGGCAGACTCTGCTGATTTCCTATTGAGATATTCCACTCCTTTAACAAGAAAGATTTCCTTCCTTTTTAGTTACTGCTTTTTATGTCACTTCTTATAGCATGTACTCAGACACACACCTGAAGTAAGGAGTATCTTCAGTGTTCTACCTTGTAACATTTAAAAAGCGATGTTGTGGTTTCCTTTAGTTCTTCTGTACTTCATTCTATTAAATACAATTATAGTCTCTCTAAAGACTGCACACTCATAGATGTCAATACACATGAATATTTTCTTGAATGTTGTACTTGGAGACTATAGACAGAGTCCAATGCAAAAGATCCTCGTCTCCCCAGCCTGTCTGAGCTAATGGTGAGCTCACTTAGTTAGGCAGAATCCTTAGGAGCCTCAAGAGTCTCTTTCTCCTGCATTTCTTTTTTTTTAATTTTAATTTTTATTAACATTTTTATTTTATATTAATCACAGGTTATGCACTTTGTATCCCAGCCGTAGCTCCCTCCTGCATTCCCTCCCCATCCCCCCTTCCCTCACTCATCTCCTCCCTGCTCCTTTCCAAGTCCACTGATAGGGGACGACCTCCTCCCCTTCCATCTAACTCTAGCTTATCAGGTCTCTTCAGGACTGGCTGCAATGTCCTCTTCTGTGGCCTAGCAAGGCTGCTCCTTCCTCGAGGGGCCTATTGCTAAATATCCAGGATTTTAAACCTTTAATCTGCCATCTGTAAAGCCACCTTCATATTAGTCCAAACCAACGTAATATCTCTCATCATTATTGCAGTGACTGCAGTGACACCCTAGCTTTGCTTTTTCTTGGTGGTGTTGAGCCTGGCCCATGCTAGGAAAGTAGTGTACCACTGAACTACACCTTGAACTTCAATGTGCAAGTTTTCTATAATTTGTAAATTGACTTTCCTTTTCATTAGTTTCTAAATTATAGCCATATTTTTAAACAAAAACTAATTTTTCTAACTCCAACTTTATTATTTCATACCCATGACTTAAAGTCTTCCAGTGACTAGCATACATGTATACATGTACACGCACACACAAATCTTGTTGTACAAAAGTCACATACATGTGGGCCTTTTTCTCTCATCTCCAAAACTACACCATCACAATGTGGACTATTCTCCCTTCCACCTTCCCTTGTCATGCCATTCTTCCATGTCCTCACACCTCCTCATCTTATTTAATGAGTAAATGCCCACTTACCTTCATATCTCAGTTCAGTTATGACTTTTGTAGGGAAGCTTTTCATTAACCCCAAAGATTTTTAGAGTTGTTTTTTCTTTTCTTTTCTTGAAATATTTTAATTTCCCTTTCCTCTGTTCAGTTTCTGTAACTGTATTTTGATTTATACAATAATTTACCATATGCATGAATTGTTTTCCAAAACCCATAACTGCTTATTCTTCTGTGTCTCTGGTCTAAAAGTGAGCCAGTATATATTAGTTAAATAACTGACTGAGTTACTGAATGAGCACATTAGTTCAAAGTAGTAATGTGTTTGTTACTATAATGTGAAATATTCCTAATATTTGATATGTGTGGTAGATCTCAGATATGGAAAGTGTGATTTTGATAAGCTGGTTGTATTATTCTTAAAAGAGGACATCTAAAGGGGAGAACAAAAGTTGTCTCCTAGGGTACTGATGTGGGAAACTATGTAAATATGTTTTAATATAATATATTTTAAGATTCTCCTAGCTATTGCTGGCAAGCTTTTACACAGCACTGAGAAAAAATGCTGAGAGAGTTTGTATTCTGAGATGCCAAGTGTAATTACAGAGCCAACCAGGGAAGATCTCTGAGGGCTTTTACATAGCTATTCCAGAGGATGGATGGACAATAGCTGCATCTTTGAAAAGATTTTCAAAGGCAAAGTTATTATCTGTGGTAGTTACTAAAAGAACTACAAATTTTAGCTGAACTAGGAAATCAGACAGATAGATGAATGGATACATAGATTGGTTAATATTAAGGTTTATATTTCCATTTCTAATATGACTTAAATGTGTGAATAATATAGAAATTCAGACTATACTGTGATCATACAGATAACTACAGGTTTTTACAATAAACAAATGTTTATTGTCTATACATATTTTCTATACTTGTTTGGTTTTATGATCTTGGAAAATAAGTTAACGTATAGGAGCTTCTGTTTTATTTTATGTTTTGATGAGGAAGGTAGGACATAAATATTATACAAACTTATTATATACTTAAACACTCCATGCAAAAGTAGTGTTTACTTTCTTTATCAAAAGCATCTTCTTCCAGGATACCTTCAAAGGAGGGTAATGAGAATTAAATGAGCCATGTGCCTCCAAGCCACTCAACCCATTAAATATCTACTAGGCAGCCATTTATAACAACTGGTCAATAAAGAACTATCTGTTTCAAAAAGTGGCAGACTTTATCAATTATCTAAACATGTCAAAAGGCTCTACTACAAGGGTGATGATATGGAAAGAAAACTGAACTTCTTCCCCCACCCCCACCCCGGATGTCCACACTTATCAGAACTGTGATGTTAGACAAAACCTCTTTGGAAGTCCCAGTAAGAGGGTCCTATCTGGTGGTCGGGGACTGGTAAATAGTCATTAACTGCAGAGAGATAGGTTGGCTCCTGAAAGTGTGTACTGTCTTCCTGACTCTCGGTTCTATTAGGACTTCAGAGAGACCCCTAAACTCATGGATGAAACAGATTATTTAAAGTATTTAAATTATTTAACATTAAAAATACTTGTTAATGATTATCCTTTCTCTTTACCTCTTGGTTCATGCTAGATGGACCAAAGAAAAAGAGATGTATGCAACTTGAATTTTCTTAATTTTTATACAATATTGGCTATAATGTCAGGTAATTTAAAACCATAGAGAAGAGCTAGGGTTTTTTTTCCTATTATGCACAAACCCCAAGTTTAATTCCCAGCACCACATACACAGGTGTAGAGATGCACACCTGCAATCCTTAAGCTAGCTTGAATATCAAGGCAAGTTTTATGTATATATATGAGAATCACCCAGTGTCTACTTCATCTTTAATTGTGAATACTAAAGAGATGTAGCCATACTCATCATATGTCAACTCTTAGAAAATATTTTCAGTGCTTACTACATGAAATTGTTATACTTTTTGTTAAAGTGGTAAAAAATATATTTTGAGTTTTTAATTTCCATGACTTTTTTTCTCGGGTACTAAAGTTATCTTCTTGGAGAAAGATGACAAATGACTTTAAAACTTTCCTTTGTTTATTTTCTTGGAAAGATTTTTAAAGACAAGTTATGGAAAATGAAGAGTAATATCATAATGCTGGGACTTCCTTGCTTCTGCTCCCCCATCAGGGTTGTGACCCTCAGCTTGTCTGGAGTTATGTTCTTGACTTTGTTCTCTGAATAATGTACCTTATGTTTTCTGGTGTAAATTTGTCCCAGTGATACATGCCAGAAACCATCTGGTTGAAATCATTCCCTATATCTTAAGTAACATGGCTCCAATTTGGGACACAGCCCTACGACTAAACTCAATTTGGGGTTAAAAGCTTGGTATCTTCTATCAAGAGGTTTGAATGGAGCCAAACATCTTCTATGCCAGAAAATGCATCTTATCCCCAAATATCCATCAAGGTTAATGGGGGATAACGTGAACTAAATGAATGAGCATGAGTCTGAAGGCAGAGGGACCTGGATTTAAGGCAGCCACATCTATTAACTAAATATCTTGAAGTACTTATTCACTATTCTTAAAACAGGGATTGAGATATACAGTATTTTCATGCACATAGCAACTTGAATATTCTTATGAAACAAACCCTAATACAAAGATACAAGTGAAAATTGTGTATTTTCTAAGTGGAGGGAATACTGGGAAAGAAAGAGATAAAGAAGCAAAGAGAGATTTGTGTCATCATTAAAGTCAACTATTGAAGAAGGGGATGAACATAGTGTGTGGGGGGATTTTTTTTCAACCTTCATTTTTTCCTCCAGTTCTTCCCATACATGTACCCCATCCATTTTACATAGAGATCATTGACTCTTTTTCTCTAATTGTTGTTGTTGTTGGTTGTGGTGGTGTGTGTGTGCCTAAACATATAAATACAACCTGCTCAGTCCATGTAGTGTTACTTGTATGCATATGGGTTTAGAGCTGACAAAATCAGGGAGCCCTTCCCTGGGAAAGAGAATTCCCTCAGCTCTCTGCATTTCTTGATTGCCTGTACGTTTTTGGTTTGTTTGTTTTGTTTTGTTTTTTATTTTTGTGTATGGGTGGGACCTGTGAGATTTAGGATTAGGAATTTAAAAGTCAGTGCAAAAGACACAGTTCCAGTTATTAGGATTCTGAAGCATACTGAACAAGTACCAGTGTCAGTCCTTGGTTGGGAGGTTTTATTTTTGTAGAAAAGATTTCATGTATCGCAAAATGACCCTGAGCTTGCTATATAGCAGAAGATGACCATAAACATCTGATCCTCCCAATTTCTGAGATTACGTGTGTCATCCCCACTCCTGTGTATACAATGAGATTACAAGTTTCTGTATTTGGTTCATGAGGTGCTGGGAATTAAACTTGGAGTTGTGTATGCTAGGCAAGTGCTCTACCAACTAAATTCCCTAGCTCTTAGCTAGGAGTTTCAATTCCCTGATATTATATCCTATCTTGCCTAAAAGTTAGGGAAATTAAGGCTGTATGCATTTCTTCTTTTTTGATCCATCTAGTACAAGCAAAGAGAAAAACGCAAGAAATGTAGAGTCATTAGCTTTCTGAATGTCTCTTCACCATAGCATTAAGATTATTCCCCATGTTAAATTCTCTGAATCCTATCATTGATTCTTCATAATGAAGGCTGGTCACAGCATCTAAAAGGAGAAAGGAAAGAAGGAAGGCAGTTAAAAGAAAATTTAGCAAGGCCTGGTGGGGTTCTCCTTTAATTCTAGCATTCAAGAGACAGAGGTGGAAGTTGAGGCTAACCTGGTTCCAGGACAGAGCAAGTTCTGGGACAGCCAGGGCTACACAGAGAAGCTGTCTTGATCTCCACACTTAAGACAAGTACCAGGACAGGAGCCCACCACAGAGGGCCTCTGAAAGACTCCACCTAGCAGTGTATCAAAGCATATATCCAAACTCATATCCAAACCTTTGGCAAAGTGAAGGAATCATATGAAAGAAGGGGGAGTTAGTAAGACCTGGAAAGGACAGGGGCTCCACAAGGACCAAATATATCTGGGCGCAGGGGTCTTTTATGAGACTGTTTCTCCAACCAAGGACCATGTATGGATATAACCTAGAATCCCTGCTCAGATGTAGTACATGGTAGCTCAGTACCCAAGTGGGTTACTCTAGTAAGGGGAACAGGAACTATTTCGGACATGAACTCAGTGGCTGCTCTTCGACCCTCCCCCCACCCCCGAGGGAGGAGCAGCCTTGCCAGGCCACAGAGGAGGACATTGCAGCCAGTCCTAAAGAGACCTGATAAACTAGGTTCAGATGGAAGGGGAGGAGGACCTCCCCTATCAGTGACCTGGAGAGGGGCAGGGAGGAGATGAGGGATAGGGAAGGGGGGATTCGGAGGGAATGCGGGAGGGGGCTACAGCTGGGATACAAAGTGCATAACCGGTGATTAATATAAAATAAAAATAAGAATTAAAAAAAGACAAGTAGAGTAGTTCTGGTTTCAGTGTTCTGTTTTGTCCAAATTGGCATGTGATAACCGTTATCACTGTTCGTCATGTCTGCTAACTGATGTTGCTTTCCCAGTGGAGTCACGAAGACCTTCATCCTCAGAGGTTAATCGGGGTTGGGGCCTTGAAGGAATGAAGACAGACACGCACATTTGTTCAGAAAAGCTAGGATCAGGTAGACTGTGAGCTCTGGTTGATATACACTGGGAGACTCAGTGTGTTTTTTTTTATACACCTGAAGTGACAGGATGGGTTTATTGTGTACAGCTGCATAAGGAGCCAGTACATGGTATACAGCTAAACAAGGAGTTAGGCTTTGGTAATCTCTGTGGAAGGCCTCTGTGACAGAACAGTTCCAGGCTACAAGAAGCTGTGGTTCATAGTTTCTGCATATACTGTCAATATTCCCACTCAGACTGAGTAAGGCTTTGGCAATTCCCACGGGTCTGAGGTATTGGGATCATTTTGCTCATGTTAGCAACACACATTCACTCTGAAATTCATCTGCTTCTCATATACTTACACAGAGCTTCCTCTGATCCTGCACCATTTCACCGAAAGTGTTGAGTTTTTTTTCTCCCACAGAACCTAGAGGATTGAGGCCCTTTGGATGTCAGGCTGAGCATGCACAGTAGACAGCCATGACCTTCTGAAAAAGAGACTCAGGCCTTCACCTGTACCCGTGCATTTGTTGGGGTCAACACCATAGAAAACAGTGCTTGACAGGGCTGGATGTAGCCATAAGCTGTGTATCCCTTAGCTTGTTCCACCATCAAGTAGTCATTTCTCCAAGATGCATGTTTGGTAGGATATATTAACTTACAGTCCTAAAACCTGGGCAGAGATCCAGCTCATTTCATTGCTTGAGTGTGATGCAGTTGTTTATCGTGATCTGGACTTTATAGTAAACTTGAAAGCTATAAAATGTGTGCACTAGGAGTAGGGTGAGTTTACTGATTTTTTTTTCAATCCATGAGCACGTATAAGAAAATAGAGAAATTATAAATGAACTACTTTATACTCATACAGCTGAAGTAGAACTGAAAGGTTTCATGCTTATTCCATAAAAAAAAATTGTAATTTCCATCAACCAATAAAAATTGAACTCTATTACTTCTTTATTTAAGAACGGTTTTTGGCCAATCCATGGCCTATGAACACAGTATTTTAGTGCAGTCCAACCATAAATTTATTCTCTCTTCCAGAATAAAATGTATGAGTTTTGATGGATTTGTAAATTTTTGTTCTCTTCTGTATGTCATAGAATTTGACATATACGCATTTGACACATACACACACACACACAGACACTCAGGCACGTGCACCCCCCCACACACATGAATTTTCCCTTTCTGTCGTCGTTTTTTATACTTCTCTCACTTTCCCAGCTCTACCAGCTCAGAGGATGAGTGAACATATGCTTTTCCATATGCCCTGCACAGATTCTTCAGTGCATTCATTACTCAGAGCTTGGGGGTTGAGGAATGTTTGTACTATTTTATTTTTCCTTACAGTGATTCATTCTACTGTACATTTCAAAATCTGTGGTAAGTTGAAAGATCCAAAAATTGAGGTGCATTTCAGTGAACAGCTTTCCATCTATTAAAAGAGGAATTTTATTAATAACCAGGTATTCAGATAAAGTAAAATGAAGTGACGTTCAATTATATTTTTATGACTGAGCAACTCAGCTAAATATACCACTTATCTCCAATCAGTTTCTTCCTTTTTTTTTTTTTAACACTACAAACACAAGAGAAAACTCTTCTGTTTTAAACTCTTCAACAGATATAGAATCCCACTTTGAAGTCAGCTCCCCACCGTGATCTTGCTCTGTCTGTCCGAGACACTCTCTATGTGTTTTAGTAAAACAGCCTTCGGCTCTGTCATTACTGCAAGCACAATACATAGATAAGAAAGATTTGCAATTGGAGGACACTTGTAGCCCATTCCCACCCAGCTGCTTTTCATCTGCCCACTCCTGCAGGGTCTCTCCCAACACCGTAGCAGCCAGTGTTCAGGAAGGCCTTTATGTCTTTTGGAACCTTTTAGAAACTCTGCTAAGAGCCAGCACAGTGTGTGGAAAGGGACTCAGAAGTCACAGCCTTGACTTCTCTAGTCTGAGAATTAAATTGCTTGGCTCTTCTTCCTCAGCCACCCATGGCAGGAATTTCCCTTCTTACCATTGCCCCAATGCCCAAGAAGGTAGTCTTGCTTCCAGTTGTCAGACGATCATAAGGAAAGCTTGAATGGATCAAGGTAGCGTGGAGAAATTTGCGTATCATGAAGTTGTGAAATGTTTCTCATGCCAAGGCAAGAAGATGCTTTAACTTTTCTTTATTTGTATTTTTGATCCTTCTCTCTTTTTGTTCTCTTTTGCTGTAAATGCATTTTTCCCCTTGTCTGTGTGTTTGTATGCTAAGAAATCAAATCAGTCAATCAGCAAAGTCAGCTAACATTTGCAATATGCAGTGGTAGAAGCTTTGGGTAATATAAAACTACTATCCTCAAGACCATTGAGTTTAGACGGAGAGATAAAATTTTAGTTGATGAAACAATAAGTGCTGAAATGTGTAAGCTTGTCCTAAATTATTTAAGGTAGAGGCCACTTTGAAGAGAAACATTCAGTGAAGAGTTTCCAGGGAAATCAATTTGGCGCTTTCTTAGACAATTAGGAATAGTGATTCCTCAAGACCCAGCTATACCACTCTTAGGCATATATCCAAAAGATGCTCAAGTACACAACAAGGACATTTGCTCAACTATGTTCATAGCTGCCTTATTTGT
>CM053743.1:89065641-89125702 GCA_028658305.1 Pachyuromys duprasi | reverse complement strand
GCTCAGATGTTGCCCATGATAAGTCATTGGTGAACTGAAGACCCTAGTAAGGGAAACAGGGGCTGTTTCAGTCTTGAGCTTGATGGCTGACTCTTCGACCCTCCCCCATACATGCCAGGGAGTAACAGCCTGGCTAGATCCCGGGAGAGGACATTGCAGCCAGCCCTGAGGAGACAAGATGATCTGGGGTCAGATGGAAGGGGAGGAGATCCTCGCCCAGTTGGTGGACTTGGAGGGGGTGGGAGGAGATGAGGGAGGGTTGGGGAGGGTGGGAGGGAGTGAGGGAGGGGGCTACGCATGGGATGCAAAAAACCTAACCTGTGATTGATATAAAAATAAATAAATTTATTTTTAAAAAAAAAGAGTTTCCAGGGAAAGTGGAGTATTTCTACAAGTTAAGGTTGGTGTCTTTGAGTTACTGTTGCAGTGATGAAGCACCACAGCTAGAGCAAACTGGGAAGGAAAGAGTTGATTGGGCTTATGCTTCTACATCATAGTTTATCATCCAAGGAAGTTAGAACAGGAACTCAAAGCAGGCAGGATCCTGGAGGGGTGCTGCTTATTCCCTTCCTCCTCCTGGCTTGCTCAGCCTGCTTTCTTACAGAACCCTCGAGCTCTATCCTAGGATTGTGACATCACCTACAGTGGGTTGGAGCCTCCAGCTACAATCAGTAAGAAGATCTCTACAGGCTCACCTACAGCCTGGTTTTCTGGAGGCAGTTTCTCCTTTGAATCTTCCTCCTTAGAGGTGACTCAGCTTGACTCAAGTTGACTAAAACTAGCCAGGATAGATGGGTAGGATCAATGTAAACGTGAAGAGTCATACAGAGTTTTCTGGATGGGTGGTGTCTCAGTTAATGCAGGCGCCTGTGACAGATACTGTGTGGGGGAACTAGCAGTCAGGTTCTGGGTGAAGGCCTTCATCCAGGTTAGTAACATGCAAATTCTTGCATTACCACGGCCAAAGTAGGGCAAGACAGTAGTCTGGCCTCCTCATCTAAGAGCTCTAATCCTGTTCATGACATTTCCACCTCCTGACCCCACATTCTCCTGAAGAGACCTCATCTTCAGATGATTCCACATTGTAATTAAAGTGTAAATATTTGTATTTTGGAGCAACACAAATGTTTCTCCCATTGTTGGCAGCATGTCAAGGCAAATGTGGGATGGGTGCAAATACCTAGAGGCATGAAAGGCAATGTGAAGCATTTTTGTTTCTACCACTGTAACTGAGAAAGTCCTGCCTGCGACAGTGGCTGCTATGTTGGGGTGCAATTCATCTGGCCTGCCCTCGGGAGCCCTCAGGATCCTGACAATGTCCTATATCATTACTTGTGTTTTATGTTATCACCTGCACCAGGTGCACAGGACATAACCTACCTGCTACCCCGTTCTTTCTCTCTCTGGCTCTCCCTGGGTTTCTCTCTCTATGACTTTCTCTCCTGGCCACCACCCTTTCTCGCTTCACCTATGCTCTCTCTCTCTCTCTCTCTCTCTCTCTCTCTCTCTCTCTCTCTCTCTCTCTCTCTCTGTATGAGATCTGTAGAGTGGCTTATAATTTATATAGTATTACATTGGTGCCGTGACCTTGTTAGGGCACAAGTTCCTGTAACCCATCTCCACAGTCTTTAAAGAGCGAAGCTCAAGAACTGGGGCTGAATGTGATGGTTCATACCTATAATCCCATTATTTGGGATCTCAAGGTGCCCGACCCGAGGGACCTAGTTATTCGTGGGGTCCGAGGGGTTCCAAGCCTGAAAGAAAAACAGGCGGGAAAGAAGAGAAGACCAAGCAGTTTCCTTGTCAAGGTCTCATTTAATGGGATGAAAAGTACCAGTTTTAAAAGCAGAGAAAGGAAGGAGCAGGGAGGGGGAAGGTAAAATTCCTGCAAGAGGAGTGGTTCTGCCTGGGCAGCTTGCAATCTTGGAATGTCTTTCCACCTGGGAGCTTCCTTATCTCTGGAATGTCCGGTTCCGACTGCATGGCTGTTGTTTTCGGGGTCAGCAATTCTCAGGGAGGGGAGTCTTTTATTCTAAGCCACATTTGTTCCCAACATCAAGGCAGGAGGATTGCCTTGAGTTTAGGGCAAGACTGGGTTGTACTGTGACTTTGAGTTCTGGGCTAGCCTCAGCTTGAGAATGAGAAACAACCAGACTTTTTAGATTTATAGTTATGCACATTTTCTCATGCTGCTGCTTCAGGCCTGGGAACCAAGGTTTTAAAAGCCAGAGGTCAGCAGTCTCCATGTTGGTTAGCTGGTGGCCACCCACTTAGGGAATCACTGCTAAATGACAGTGCAGCAAACTATTCTCTCCGCCTTTGCTGTGTGTGCTCCTCACCGTTCCAGCATGCACACCATCCAAATCACACTTCTTACCTCTGCCACTCATTTCCACAGCCCTTGTGGCCACCACCACAGGGTGGGTCTGTTTCTTGTGTTTGTTGTTAATGTAAGTTCATCTCTCTTATTATAACCTTTAGGTGATCCAAATTGGGAGATTTTAGAAGGAAAAGTTGAATAATGTTATTAATAATTCCTGCTTTTTGATTTAGTGCTGATATACTAGTAAATGAAAGTAGTTCTCTGGAGAAGCTGATTTTCTGCTCAAAACTGATGACAGATTAGAAAGCAGAAGCCTGTTTATCTTGGAATTATTTCTCTTTGATGACACTACTTAAGTAGGTCACAGGGTGAGTGATAGCATTAATTCTGATAATTGCATGTTGATTTAAGAATTTTCTTATCAAATAATTAGATTGTGGCTGACACTTCACATAGGTTTTGAATTCCATTAGTTTTACCAACAATTTCAGTATAAAGCAAAGTTCCAAGTATTCAAAAGCTCACTGAAACATTTTTTCCCCAAATAAGAAGCTAATCATACATAGCAGCCATTATGCATCTATTGAGTAAACATATGAAGACATTCAAAATAAATGCATAAGTGGTCTTCTTTTCTCTAAGAAACAACAAGAGAAAGAGTTCTGTAAAATATAGGCATGGTTATTTTGTGTCAGTTTTATGTTTGGCAGGCTACCAAGCGTTAATTTGCTTTTAGCTAGTTGAGACTAGATGTAATTTCTTCCCGGAGCAACCCTACAGTAAGCAGCATGAACGTGCTTTCAGAGTAATAATAATTGACATTTAAAGGGTTAGCATTACATGTGGACTTTAAGGCTATTAATTTCATAGACAGATTACCTTCATTACTCTGTCTTATCTTGTACTGTGAAAGGCCGCAGTCAGCTGGAGGACTGACCGCCCAGGGTTTGTTGAAACTGCTCTTGTCCCAGCCATGCTGTAAGTGGAACCTGCTTCTAGAGACCCTGCTTCATGGAGGCGGCCTCATTCTGAGAATCCTGTTGAAAAGTTCAGGTGAGTTTGTCATTTCAAGACTGTCCTGAACACAAAACAAAACAAACAGACAAAACCAAGCACAACACATTCATTGACAGATTGAGTGGGGCTTTTATCCTACTTGAGTTTTGCCTGACGGATGGAAAGCAAATGCATAAGCTGGCAGTCTGGGGTGGTCATAACAGAGGAACTACTGAGCTGCTCTATCAACCTGATTGATCTGTTTCTTCAGGAGTTCTAAGTAAAAGAATATTTTTGCATGATGCTGTTGAGTCACAGTGCCACTGTTTAGAAGGTATAAACATTCAGAGGTAGATATGCCTAAGAGAACTGGAAGAAGGCAGTTGTATTTTAAAATTGCAAACCCTAATTAGATAATAAATAAGTAGAAATTATATTAGATCAGCACTTGAAATTTTAGTCTACCTTGAAGAGTGCTTCGAGACAGCAAGCTAGCACCTGGGGCTGACAGTCGTTTTTACTACAAGAAGAAGTAAAGTTCAAGAAAATTTTAAGTGAAAATTGAGGAATAAGAAACCGTGTATGTCTTAGTTAAAATTTCTTCCCTGCCAAGACTATTTTTAAAAAATGGCAAGGACAGTGGTTCAGAGCACTGGCTGCTTGGAGAAGATGTGGGTTCAATTCCCAGCACCCACATCGCAGTTCACAACTCCAAGATCTGACACTGACAAACATGCAGACAAAACACCAATGCACATAAAATAAAAATAAATAAATTATGAAAAGCTGGAGAGATCGCTTGGTGGCTAAGAAAATGGCAAGGGGTGCTGCATGACTACACAAGCATGCTCCACCTGCCGCCTATGGAGCCTTCTCACCATTGCACTTGTTGGGTGGGTTCCTCTCCTATACCGCGCTAGAATCCAGATTAGTTAACTTTCCTAAGTTGAACTGATTTTTGTCTCATTCCATACCATATGCAAGAGCACATCCAAGTTCTTCTGCCACTGAAACTAGACTAGTTTTCTGACCTTTTGATTTACCACCACCACCCAAGCATTCCTTTACATGAACCACAAACCCACTGAACCCTTTCTAGTCTTTGTGTTCAAAGCTTCATATGTGTCCTCCCTCTGTACCTTGCCTCACTGTGTTTTCTTATCTAGAGGCCCTGAAATAACTCTGCTGTTATCAGTCTGCAAGAGCCTGATATGCATGTATGTATGTATGTATGTATGTATATGTTATATACATTATATATTATATATATTATATTTGTATTATATATTATATAAAACATGTAGCCTATATTGTAGATATGCATGTGTGTATGTGTGAGTGTGTGTCTCTGTGTGTGTGCGTACATATCTGTATATGTATATAAGAATATCTTACAGACCGTAGTCTAGCTAGTCTAACAGTGGCAGCTGATGAGTGGAAGGTCCAGGAATCTAGTAGTTATTCAGTCCACAAGGCTGGATATGCCAGATTCCCAAGAAGTAGGCTTTAAGCCAGTGAAGAAGTGGACTTTCTAGCAAGGGGAGAACAAGAAGACAAAAAGAGACTACGGTTCCTTCTTCCATGTCTTTTATATAGGCTTCCAGCAGAAGCTGTGGCCCAGATTAAAGGTGAATCTTCCCACCCTGAAGGTCTGGATTGCATATCCCACTTCATATGATTTAATTAAGAAAAACATCCCTCATAGCCACATGGGTCTTAGTTCATTCCAGATGTAGTCAAGTTGACAGCCAAGGATAGCCATCACACCTAGCAAGCATTGGGCAGCAGCTGCTAAGACCAGTTTCCCAAATCCATCTTCTATCTACCTTCCCAAAAGCCACCAAGGGGATGTGCCTCTCAGGAGAATATTGATTTTTCCTTAAGACTCTCCAAATAGGCACTTACGTACATAAACCCACTGACTTAGTTTCCCTGTTGTTAAAAGGACTTTAGAAAACAAAAGTAGATGAAATAATAAGGATTTGGCCAAATGGGTAGAGAGAGGTAGAGGCTTTTACTCATTCCATACCTATGGCCATTGTGCAATTTATAGGAAACTGAGGCTTAGGCTAAAACAGATAGACATTTGCCCTCAAGAGGGTTTAGCTGTACCTTCATCCAGGGAGGAGAGGATCTGGCTCTCAGGTTGCCAGAGACTCCCAACAGAGGCAGACTTCATTGAAGTCTGGTTCAAGAAAAATGGAAGGTTAAAAATCCCCCCTCTTTTTTGAAAATAAAAGCTTTAAGTGTAATTCTTATGTTTCTAAGTATATTCCATTGATACTGTTAGGAATAAGTGTGTAATTCTTTTGTCTTGAAGTGTATTCCATTGACACTGTTAGAAATAAGTGTGTAATTCTTTTTTCTCTGAGTATACTCCATTGACACTTAAAAATAAATGTGTGGTCGTTGATCCACTTGGACTTTACTTTTTTGCAGGGTGATAATTATGGATTTATTTGCATTTTTCTACATGAAGACATCCAGTTATACCACTTGTTGAAGATGCTTTTTTCCATTGTATGGTTTTGGGTTCTTTGTCAAAAATCAGGTATCGATAGGTATGTGGGTTTATTTCTGGGTCTTCTGCTTGATTCCATGGATCCTCCAGTCTGTTTCTATGCTGGTACCATGCAGTTTTTATTGCTGTTGCTCTATAGTACAGCTTGAGATCGGGGATGGAGATACCTCCAGACGATCTGTTATTGTACAGGATTGTTTTACCAATTCTGGGTTTTTTGTTTTTCCATATGAAATGGAGAATTGGTCTTTCAAGTTCTGTAAAGAATTGTGTTGGTATTTTGATGGGAATTGCATTGAATCTGTAGATTGCTTTTGGCAGGATGACTATTTTTACTATGTTAATCCCACCATTCCATAAGCATACGAAATCTTTCCATCTTCTGATATTGTTTTCAATTTCTTTCTTCAGAGACTTGCAGGGTATCGAAGCAGATGTTGAGACTCAAAGACAAACTTTGAGCAGAGTGCAGGGAATATTATGAAAGAAGGGAGAGATAGAAAGACCTGGAGGGGACAGGCGCTCCAAAAGGATACCAAAAGAGCCAAAAAAATCTGGTCTCTGGATGTTCTTCAGAGACTGATGAATCAACCAAGGACCATGCATGGAGAGGACCTAAACCCCCTGCTCAGATGTAGCCCATAGGCAGCTCAATCTCCATGTGGGTTGAAAGGATCAGGCTAGCTTTACAGGTTGCTTTATAAATTCTGTACCCCATGTTAAAGTAAATTCTCCTAGCACTTTTGCAGAAAGCAGAAAGAAGAGAAAACAAGACCCCACCCCCTTGCAAAGGAATGCTAAAGGTCTCCTCCCCACCTTGGAGGAGTGTCCAGATCTGAAGTAGAGAAAACTGGTTGCCTAGCAACCAGTCCAGAGGTCACAGCTTCCCCACCCACATTGGAACAGGATCAGTGGATTTGGCATCTAACATGAACCAATCATTTTAAAAGTCAACTACCCAATCCAGTGTTGCCAAGCCTGCAACCCCTGAGATTCCCGCCCTTCTCCCTTTAAAAACTCCAGCCTTCTGTTTCTCCTGGCTGTCCCTCGCCGCTTTTGTGGGGGGCAGTCCGATCGCAATGGATCAAATAAAATAACCTCTTGCTATTGCATTGAAGCTTGGTCTCCTGAGTTCTCTTCGCCCCCTAAGGAAGTTAGGGTCCCCCTTAATTGGGCCTAACAGGTTTTTTCCTAGTAAGGGGAACAGGGGCTGTCTCTGACATGGACTCAGTGGCTGGCTCTTTGACCACCTGCCCCTGGTGAGGTAGCCTAAGTAGGCCACAGAGAAAGAGGATCCAGACAGTCCTGATGAGACCTGATAGGCTAGGGTCATACAGAAGGGGGGAGGAGGACCCCCCCCCCCCCCCCGTCAGTGGACTAGGGGAGTGCCATAGGGGTTGATGAAGGAGTGAGGGTGGGACTGGGAGATGAGAGGGAGCTACAGCAGGTATACAAAGCGAATAAATTGTAATAAATAAATAAGAAAGAAAGAAAACGAATTGTGCAGTTGCAAAGAAAAAGACCACTGAGACCTGCTTTAACTTTTTGCATAATTATAGTGCGTCTGTTGAGACCTACTTTAGTTTTTAGCATAACTGTAGCTCCTCTGTTGACCCCCGGTTTCTTCTTTAGCACAACTGAAGACATTTTGTCTTTAGTCTCCATTTTGATCATAAGGTGAAATGTTGTTAAGTTTTCAGGCTCTGCCTACATGACCAAAAAAAAAAAAAAAAAAAAAAAAGCTTTTTTTCTTACAATTCAGTACTTGTTGAATGTTCTACTTTAGTTAAAGATAAATGTATGTTCTGTTGGAGTTAAACCACAATACCTTGTCTTATTCCTTTACCATGGAAAAGATAAGGGAACTGGAAAACTCCCAAGCTCCCAGCCAAGCAGCTTAAAATGCTTTGTCTAGCTACCTGGGCACAATTTACCTAGAATAGAATTGATTCTTCCTGCTTGGTTATGGGTATTTTTGTTTGTTTTTATTAAAACAAACAAACAAACAAACAAACCTCACTCTGAGAAAGGCTCAGGGTCATAGTGGTTCTTGAATCTAGACTGTGTCCCTGATCAGTCAGATTTTGCTAAGCATTCAATAAACTCCCATCCATCTGCATCTGGTGTCAGAGTAGTCAATGTGTGGCTATTCCTGAACCCCAACACACCACTCCAATTGAAGTTTCTGAAAAGGCAAATTTTACTCTCCTTATACTCAGAAAAGTAACACAGAGAGACAGGAAATGATCCTGGATTTTATTCTAAATCAGTTGGTGACTGTGTTTTCCCCATTAGCTTGCCTCCAACCTCATTGAATCAGTGTATTGAACTGGGGAACCTGAAATGAAGGAGGAAGGGAAAGAGGCCCTGCTCTTACTATTAAATTCCTGGAATGCAGTGAAGGGTGTGACAAAGATTTTACATTTCAGGATTTGGTTTAAAACATTTGTGTTGAGAGACCAAAGAATTAGAAATCAGTGGCTACTGTTTTAAAGTTTAAAGCACAAGCCTGAACTAAGGCCAGCCAGGTGGAAACGTGTTCAGCCATCTACAGGGAAGAACTAGCCTTACTGTATTCTTTTCCTACCCACTAGTGATACAGTTGCTAGGAAACCAGTCCCTCTCCCTTAGGAAGGGGTACCAGACCATTAATGGTTTGGGGGCCTTCCTATAGTCAATCAATTCAAAGTGCAACATCCCCTTTTGTGTTTCGACCAATAGATGCTTGCCAGGCAGGAATGGCCCTGCCTTGGGCATGCTGGGAGGGACTGGAATCTTTAAATCACCCAACTCACCTGAACAGGAGGCTCTGGGCTCTCACTGATTCAGTGGTGAGGGTGTGTGAACACAAGCTGTAGCTTATAATAGAAAGATCCTCATGTGTTTTGCAATGGACTCAACTCCTGGTAGTGGTCTTGCAAATTGGGCACAGCAGTGTAAAAGTATTAGCAGGAAGTACGTGCTTTTCCCATTGGACCATCTTTCCAGACAAATAAACCCTTTCCTCCCGTGCGACCCCCAAAAAGTCTTAGCAGGTGAAGAAGATAGAAAGATTTGAATTCTTCATCCTAACAGAGGTTTTATAGTATCTGACAGAAGAGACTCGCGTTCCATATTTTTTTGTATCATGGATGTCAGCTTTAATGATGCACTCCTTCTCATTATTCTTAGCCCACCTAACACTGATGTCATTGGCTGTGATTGCAGTAATGATAATTGTAGTACAGGACTCTGGTTAATCAATTTTTTCTTAATTGAATGTGAAGCATGTGTTTTTAAACTAGTGTTTTCCAAGGTCCTTTCTGGGAATGACAATGCCTGAAGACATCAGCACAGTCTCAGCAACAGCTGTCACCCTGGGTGGGCTGCCTTTGCAGATGAGAGGGTTGTGATGCTGGCGGGTGAGTGAGGTATGATTGTGTCAGTCAAGTTCTGTTGTTCTGTAAGACACCCACAGCCTGATAACACAGCTAAAGCTGTAGATTACAATTCGCTGGTTTTGACAGTTCCAGGTGATGTTACTCCTGCTTCTGGTGTCCCACAGCTGAGCCGCATGGCAACTTTGTGGTGCACAAGGGCAGAGACAGTCCATCATTGTATCCCTGTTTTCTTACTAGGTTCAGACTCAATACCATGCAGATAGAATGTACTTTAACACTTTTATTGAATGGCTGAGAGATGCCTTATTAGCTAAGTCTACGTGCTGCCCTTGTGGAAGACCATTGTAGGTAAAAACACTTGCTCTGAAAGTCTCAAGTGTTGATCTGAATTTGATCAACCACCTGCCCTGATAAACTAGTGTCTTGTAGAAGGTGAAGTTGCCCTTCTTTGGATGTCGATGTGTCTGGCAAGGTATCAGAGGTGAGAACTAGGTAAAATAAGTTTTTTTTCAAATTCTATTGGTACTTCTTGAGAGTCTTCACAAATAGTTTGGGACATAGCAGTATGGATTTTGCTATGTTTCACCCACACAGAATCAGATATAATCTTGCTTGACAATGACTGAAACATTTTCTATTCCATCTTTTTGTGGTATTTAAAATGCCCAATATGACTAACAGGATCATATGTCTCCTTTGGTAGTTAGTGTACTTGCATGTAATTGTAGGTAAGGTATTATGTAGTGTGATTAGATGTCACACTACAAGTGATCCTATTATTATGAGTTTTACAACTCAGTGTGATTTAAATATCAGTTTGTTTATGAACCTTGAATTATTAGGACCATTTTACAAATGGGGAAACAGATACAGAGAAATCGGATAATTTTCCACTTGATTTTTCAATGGTCCTTGTGAAAAGAAAGAAGGGTCATTATTTTCTGATAATCTTCTGTTTTAGGTGAATTAAAAAATAACACAGTAATTTTGGGGATGAGTCTTTTTAGAAAGGGTGAGTCTCTGGAAATTAATCACTTGATTTAATAACTGATTTCAATATTAAACTAGTATTTAGTGGGCATCAAGTAGAGGCTGTTAGAGGCTGTGCATGCAGCTGCCGTCCTGGCATGGCAAGCTTAGTTCCCAGGGCTTTGAGTGCTGTAAAGTGGGAAGGACGGGCTTTATAGATGTATATATAAGTAAGTGATATTCAAATTAAGAAGTTCAGCTGACTCAGGGCATGGAGTGCTGACCTCAGAATGGATGGAGAATAAAGACATGGCCCATAGGGTGAGAGTTAAATACAGTATTGTTTAACTTTCAAATCAGAATCAAATTTTATTTTGTTAGTTTTTTTCCTAGTGAACTATGTTGTGACATTTAAACTTAGTATTTCCTTAAAGTTATGTTTATGTGATATTGACCCCCAACCTCATGTTGGTCTACTGTTTGGGGTTCTTAGTTCTTAATTCTATGTGTTCTATTCTTATATTTTGATCTAACATCTCTGCGCAAAGCGAGTCGTTCAGCCTTTTTCTTTGTTTAGTGGTGTTGTTGGTGTCTGGTTGACTCAGCGTCGCTGAGCACATGGCATACTCTTCCATAATGTTGCTGCCAAGTGCATCTCAGTGACTCAGCAGGAGCTTCTCACTGACATCTTGTAGAAAGTACAAGTTATGCAGCCTTGGAGAGCAAAATGCTGGTGTACAATGTAACTGTAAATCTGTGCTAGCAATAGAAACAGTCTCCTGGGGCTATAGTGCTTCTTTACAAAGCACTACAAGTTCAGTGCTTAAAAAGAATTTAAAATGGTGTCCACAGTGAAAATACCCCTTTGAAAATTATCAAAAATAGTATCTGGTTTAAAATGTATTCCTTTTTAAATGTGTAATATGTTGATAAAAAAGTATAATTTAAAGTAGCAGCTTTATTACGGGGTATCATTACTGGTACATACTAGGTCAAGGACTGTGTCTTTAAAAGTTCCAGTACTAAGGTATGAATTCCAATCCTAATTCCCTCAGCTCCCAGCACCTACTTTCCAAAGAACCACCTAGTCTGAAAACCCAAGATTGTCTTGCCTTGGCAAATTCTGTCTTAATTTAAGGGAAATTATGGCCAAAAGAAAGTCCTCACAGTCAGGCATACCACAAAAGAATAAAACAAAACACTGGATTAGTTCAACCATGTTCAGTTTGTGGCCTCAGACACCTTCCCTAGTGTGTAAAATGAGAGGTAGGGAAAAACTATCAGAGTATTTCACATCTAAGGAAGATAACAAGACTGACTAGGACAAGGTAGATGCTGGTCACATTGGAGAATTTCTCTTGAGTAAAATTGTGATGGAAAATGACAGTGTGAATGATATTTGTTTGCACAGGGATCCTTAAGGAAGATAGAGCTCACTGGGTCTGCTCTGTCTGTCGTCCTGGCTGGCCAGGCTCACTTCCATCAATCCTTATACCTTTGCCTCCTGTACAGACCTTGTCTGTTTTCATTTCTTTTATTATTGAAGGCATCATAACAATATACCTAATGAATTGTGTAGTGAATTCACCAATGTCTTACCTAGGGCAGAAGAAAGTAAAAGGAAGGAAGGAAGGAAGGACAGAAGGAAAGAAGGAAGGACGGATTAGACTTGCATTTGGGGGAGAAGAAGCAAGCATAGGCGAGAAGAAATGCTGTCTCTCTTCACCCATTACAAGGCTCATGCCTGAGGCTCCTATTAGAAAAGAAAAGCCAATTTGAACAAAGATATTTGTTCACCAAAAATATTGCTGCAGTGGCCTTCAGTAAAGAAGACCAAGGAAGCAGGTAGACTGCGTATTTCTGACACTTTAGAAATTTACTTCTTTGTTTTTAATTTATCCATGAGTATTTCAGCCTGCTTGACTTTATGTGTACCTCCTACATGCATGGACTTTATGGAAGCTAAAATAAAATGTTAGATCCCATTAAACTGGAATTACAGGTAGCTATGAGCTGCCATTCTCCATGCAAACCAACATGAATATTTTGATGTGCGCACAGTTGTTCAGACAATGACTGGAGAATGTGATTTAGAGGTACACAGCAACTTATTCAAGCTTGTCTAGATGTCCCCATGTATCTTTGTCTTCAGAAGTGAGGGTACCTCTGCATGGTGCCCTGTGACCTGCTTTAAAGGAAATGAGAATTCTCTTGTGCCCTGCTTCAGGACAAAAGGTCAGGGAGACCAGGATGACTTCCCTGTTTTCCCAAATGCCAAGTCTCCATGTTTGGGAGTACAGTGTCTGAACCACGTCAAGATTAACTTTACAAGTAGCTGCATTTAAAAACAAACAATAATTTTTTTTAAATGCCACAGCAATTTAGGTATGCTCAATTCTACTTTGTCAAATATTAGCTTCATATTCCTCTGTCATCAGTCAAGTATGAACAAGATAACTTGGGTCTCCCTGTCCCCCAAAAGGTAGGTTAAAAAAGTGAATCCAAGGTGAGTTTTTCCTAAAAGAACTGGGGGGATATCAGAATGAAAAAGAGCACAAGAACCCCAAGGACCTAAAGAAAACAAATCAAAAGGAAAATAAAAGCACTGTGACTGTGCTCTTGACAAAGGCCATAGTGTCTGCCTGGTTCCCAAAGCACAGCCCGAAACACATCTAGACTGCTGGATGCCTCTCTCCTGCCCGGGAGAGAAATTTCCCATCACCCAGATGGCCACTCACACCATCTTTAACTCCAGTTCTAGGGCGTCCAATGTTCTCTTCTGGCCTCAGCAGTCACCAGGTATGCAAATGGTATACAGATATACATACAGGCAAAATACCATTCACATTAGTCAAACATTTTTTTTTTTTAAGAATGAAAGAGGATGCTACTCTGACTTATCACAGGACAATGGATGCAAGCAGGAATGAGGGTCACAAACCCTGACCTTGCTGTCATGCTTTCTTGTGTGCCTATGAACCAACAAATATGCATGCTTGCACAGTGGCTGCCCAGGAGCTGAAACAAGTTAAACCTGCACTAGTGGCTGACATGTAGTGAGAATACTAATGTTTTTTTTTTTTTGAGAATTTTACACATGAATGCTGTATTTACATCATTTTGCTCTCCTCCCTCTCTCCCATACAAATCTTCCCGAGCCCTGTAACTGCCTCTCAAATTCAAGAGATTTGATTTCTTTAAATATATACATACATTATATACATATATGTAAAATTATATGTGTGTGTATGTGTGTAAAAGCTACTGAGGCCATCTAGTGTTACTGGTATGTGTAGTTGCTTAGAGCTGAACCCATTTGGGATTGGATAACTTGTCAGGGAGCTAACTCATCGTTGAGAAAACTGACTCTCTTTCTCAAAAGCCGTTGATTGCCTGTAGCTGTTCACCTAGGGTGGGGCTGTTGAAATGGCATGTGACCAGGGTGGCAGTTGTGCGGGTCTAGCATGGGTGACCTGATTGCTGAGAGATGGTGGGTGTGGCCTGCCTGTCAGCACCAGAAGGCATTACCCCCGAGAAGACCTGCTGGTCTCCTGGCTCTTACAGTCCTTCCAGCCCTTTTCTGCCATGTTCCCTGAACCCTGAGTGCAGAGTTGAATTCTACATGTACTAACTGGACACCTCTGTAAGCTATTTTCTGCACTTTGCCTAATTATGGATCTTCATAGTACTTGTTCTTGATCTGCACGGCGAAAAAATTCTTTGAGGAGAGGTGAGACCTACATTTATCTATGGATATAAAGATAACTGTATAAAGGGAAGTTTTTTCTCGTGCACTACCGAGTAATGGGGATTTTGTTAGGTAGTCTATGCTTTGGGGAGGAGTATTATGACCCAGTGTGGCACGCGCATGAATGCACACACACGTACACACACATGAGAATTTTTGGTTGTTTTGGTTTTTCGAGATAGGGTTTCTCTGTGTAGCCTTGGCTATCCTGGACTCACTTTGTAGACCAGGCTGGCCTCCAGCTCACAGAGATCTGCCTGCCTCTGCTTCCCTGAGTTCTGGAATTACAGGTGTGTGCCACTGCACTTGGTAGTGTGCATTTTTTAAAATATCAACTTTTGTTAAATTTGTTCTTTGATAACTCCATGCATGTTGACAGTACATTGACTACTCTCACCCTAACTCTGTCTTACTTGTCAAGCCCCTCTCTCCTCTTCAAGTTCTTTTCCTACATCCCTCTCTTTATGACTTAAGACCTGCCAGCCCACCTGTGTGATTTAGATCTAATCATTGGAGTCTGGTGGGCTCATCATTGGGATCACAACTGAAACAGTGACTTCCTGTCCCTCAGAATCCATCAATAGACAATAGTTCAGTAGGATGTCCCCATGTAACTCTCCCTGTGGGTGTTGGTTGATAGTCCCACCACTAGACAGGCCCAGTGTAGGTGGCAATAGCTGATGTGAGATCATTATTTAGTGGTTTGCATTGCTCTGAAGATAGCATTTCATAGTCCTTTAAAGGACAACATTCAAGACTGATGAAAGAAAAGGAAATGGGAAACCACATTTAAATGACACAGCAAACGAATCTTTTGTGGTTGAACAAGATGCTTGAGAATTGGAAAATAATTTCAGAACAAAAAAATATCTTATTTCTGATTCTTACTGTGGCAGATTTATTTTCAGTAATTTTCTTCCCCAAATGGCCAACCAAAGCCACTTCCAGCCTACTCTACCAGCTTATCAAACTGAAATTTTACTCCATTCTGAAATGATGGTGTCAATGTATTTAAGAAATAGTCACAATTTGTTTTTCTGAATTGATTGCATATTTCAAAGAACATGAAAACGTTCTTTGAATTTTTACACTTAGTTTTCTGAGCTATCTGGATTTTAAAAAGTTTCTTGAATGTTTATAATTTGTAAATGAGACATATAGCCAAAAATATTTCCTTGAGGGAAGAAGGAATTCTGACATACAGGAAAACTGGCCTCACCTCTTGAAATGATGCCTTTATGGTTCTTCTCACAGATACTATTCAGTAGCAACCTACCTCGACATCTGAAATTTTAAAGTCGAATGACTGTAGCCCCCAGAGACTGTGGTGTTTCTCAAGTGCAAATAGTGAGCAAGTGTGTGTGATAGCAGGATGCTGGGGTGACTGATAAGAACATGATCTCTTTCACTTACTCCCGCATTTTCACTCTTTTCAAGAACAAGCTACTGACATAGAGAATAACCAGAATGCAAGCTGCAGTGTGGTGGAAGCCATCTTTAAGGTTCTATACCATTGTCACTTTTCTCCACGAACATTTGCACACGTTTTCACAAGCTACATGGAGGAACAACAGCTCTGGGACTTTCTATACAACATTCCAGGTACAGTAAACCTACCATTCATAAAGTAAATGCTTTCCTGATGCTTAAATCATCTTTACATGTGTCTTCAATGTTTGATAGAAACTAGTTTTGCTGACTCTTGTTTGTAAAATTTTGCCATGGACCTTTTCAGTATAAGAGCTTTTGTTTGGAACTATTAACCATTTAGCTACCGTCACATGTGATGTACTGGGGATAAGGGACAGAGATGTAAAGTGAAAAATTATAGAATGAAGGCTCTCTCTTTTAATTTTAGGGAAGTGTCCTATCATAATACTTGAGTTTGTATTTAGCATATACTATGTTTTGCTTTTTTAGCATGTAAGGTATTAGTAAGCTATAACAAGCATTTTGTGGTACTTCCGTCCATGTATTCTATAATTGTCCTCACTAATGTTGCTTGACATAAACTAGAGGCATTTAGGAAGACTGATCCTCAACTGAGAAAAATCTTCCATCCAGATTGCCTGTAGACAAGTCTATATGTTTTTTTTTCTTTAATTGAAAAAAAATACAATATATTCTAATCACAGTTTCTACTTCTTCATCTCTTCACAGATCCTCCCACTTCTCATTCTTACTACTCCATGTCTTATTTCTCTCTTTAGAAAACAAACAGGTAAAAACAAACAAACTAGAAAAAAAACAACACAGAAAAAGAAAAGATCAACAAAAAGGCATTAAAGTTTTTGTTTTAGTTTTCTTTCATTGTCTCATTGCTGCCTTTTTTATTTACTTAATCTCTTTACAACCTGATCTCCCCCTCTCTCTCCTCTCCTCCCAGTCCCACCCTCAGATCCCCCCCCCCCATTCTTCCCTGTCCTTCTTCTCAGAGAATGGTGACCCCTAAGGGGTCCCTAGCCACAGCAGACTAAGTTCATCTTCTCCCACTGAGGCCTGACAAGGCAGCCCAGCTGGGGAAAAGGGATTGAGAGGCAGGCAACAGATCAGAGACAGCCCCTCCTCCCATTGTTAGGACGCCCACAGCTGGAAAAGCTGTACATCTGCTACATATGTGTAGGGGGCTAGGTCCAGCCTGTGCAAGCTCTTAGGTTGGTGGTTCAGGCTCTGTGAGCCCCCATGGGCCCAGGTTAGTTTTCTCTGTAGGTCTTCTTGTAGTGTCCTTGACCCCTCTGGATCTCTCTATCCTTTTTCTGACTCTTCCACAGAGCAACCCAGGCTTGGCCTACTTTTGACTGTAGGTCTCTGCATCTAGTTCCAACAGCTGCTGGGTGAAGCCTCTTAGAAGATAGCTATGCTAGGCTTCAGTCTGCAAGCATAGCAGAGTATCATTAATAGTGTCAGGGGTTGGCTGTTTCCCATGGGGTGGTTCTCAAGTTGGACCAGTCGTTGGTTTGTCATTTCTCAATCGCTGCTCTATCTTGTAGGCAAGACAGATTTGGGGTCAAAGGTTTTATGGATGTGTTGGTCTCAGCTTTCTAGCTACCCGAAAGAAGTATAGATTCCTTAGTACAGAACTAATATAGGACTGCTTTGTTTCAGATTTGACCATTAAGGAACAGGAATTAAACAACCATCAAAGCCCACCATTCCCTGCTGTTTTTGAATCTCTAGAAAAATTATATTCACTTTGTCTCTTGTGTCAAACACTATTATTCTTCATGTGTTAAATTCTTGATCCATTATTCATGATATGAAACTGTAATGACACATACTGTCCTGGTTAGAAGAGATGTGGGTAAGTGTGAGCTTTGCGTTTGATTTTTTTTGTTGTTGTTCTTTAAACAAACATTTACAGAGGTCACATGGGTTTGTACCTTTGTCATTTCTTTCCCAAAACTTTCAGAGGATTTTCTGTGGTTCTGCTTCCAATCATGGTTAGTCATGACATTAAAAAGACATGTTCAGGTTTGTAACAAAAATAAGTTTGTCTCTATGGCTCTATTTAACTTGAAAGTATAACACATTAGAAGGAAATATGTCCATTTCTTAAGGAATATGGCCCCTCAGAGGCTGCCCACGCTGCAGTAGCTGGACCCACACCCATGTGGATACAGGCATCACAAAGTGGACTCAGTGAGGTGGGGTTTTTTTAAGGGCAAGAAGTTGAGAGAGAAAATTGGTATCGGGAAGGATAGAAAAAATTAAAGGTAGAGAATAGGGAGTAGATTTGATGAAGACACATTTATGTATACATATTATGTATAATATGCATATATTATATAACACATATAGTGTATATAACATATAAAATGTTATATATAATGTGTATGTATAATATAATAATATAATATAGTATAATATACTATATACACATTATATATAAATTCTCAAATGGTAAAACAGGAAGTACAGCTTAAACACGTGATCTTACTTTTGCCTTAGCCAATCATGGGTCCCTACTTCTACAAATGTAACTTACCTAGGCACAGCAACTTACCAGTATATTACTTTAAAATGTCACTGTGTGTTTTCCTCTTCTGACAAAGGTCTGAAGGCTTTCAGCTACCTCACCAGGCACTATCACAGTCATGCTCACTTGAGTGTCGAGTGAGCGGCAGTGCTGGCATCTCAGTGCTGAGTAACCTGGGAAAAGATGCTGAGAGGCCTCAGGCTTGTCTCCGTAAGATGGAGGGAATCAAAGCAGAACCACACGTCTTCTCACTGTTTCTCTGTATTTTCTTTTCTGTTAGTTTGACATAGGAATTTGAACATGAAATAGAAGATCTATTTGTAATTAGAAATTCGATATCTAATTCCTTAGAAAGAACATGACCCAGATAGAGCAAACAAGAATGACACTGCTCATTTTAGAAGAGTGTAATATAAACTATGAGACACCTGAAGCTGACAATTGGAACACCAACTCTTTGAAAGACATAGGTTTGGTGGGAATCACTAAGGACTCTCTCCTCAAGGCAGAACAAATAATCTGCATAGGACAAATGAAACTATCCTCAGAACATAGTCCTGCAGCCAGTTCTTAAGACAATGACAAAAATGGTCTGTAAAGGAGGAAGATGTTGTTCAAGATGCCCTGAAACGCTATATCCAGCAAACATGCTCACTTGGCTCTGCAGGGTGTCGGCCTTACTTTGTGTCCTGGATCACTTTGCTCAGCTGTGGGAAGCTCTCGGTGAACTATAGACATTTAACTCTGAGGCGCACAGTCTTCTCTCTCTCAGCTTCACAAACTGTCTTGTCTATAAGAGCTCCTTAGAACGTGTACACGAGCTGGGTGGTGGTAGCACACTCCTTTAATCTCAGTACTTGGGAGGCAGAGGCAGGCAGAGCTGTGTGAGTTCAAGTCCAGCATGCTCTGCAGAACAAATTTCAGTACTGCCAGGGATACACAGAGAAACTCTGTCTCCAAACAAACAAATAAGAATGCACACATAGCTTAATTCTTTCCTGTTACTAAAGTTGGCTTACAGTGGCTTGCCTTTTTATCCCGCACCAGTGATTTTCTTTTTCACCTGTATAAATAGCTGCAAGACCAGCGCTGTGGTTGTAATATTGCAGAAGTTGTAGGCCTCCTTTGTTCTACAGTGTTCTCATTCATCTGAGCCTCTTATTTAAACAGCTAGCCTGTGTCTTTAGTGGTACCGGATCTTTAGAAAACCTTAAAAATGTCTTGCGTGTGTGTTGTGATACAGTCTATGGTTCTTGATCAGAATCATTTTCTCTGCCTGTTAAAGAATTGGAAGGCAGGAAAATTCTGAAGTGTCCCATGTGGCAGCAAAGACACCTCATGCACTGCAGACACACCAGCACTTGAAGCAAGGCAGGAAACAGGAGCATCAGACACAAAGAAAAAGCTTGGGGGTGGAGCTGGGGTGGGGCGGGACTTAGGAAGTGGAAAGATCCAGTCTCCTCTTAAGGGCTAGAGACTTAGAGAGTTTTTGTCTCCTGATGTAGGGTTGGTCAGCTTAAGAAAGCTAGCTTGGTTGATGACTTGTCCTGATCCCAGTCTTGACCACCTTGCAGTAGGACCATCAGCAGGAGGCCTGCGGGTGGGAGACAAAAGTCAGGAGGTTGAGGAAGAAGCTGGCAAAACTGGAGATTTGCCACTTTCGTTACCTAGCCCTGGTTCCTCTGCCTAGGCAGAGTCTGATTCCCAGTCTCTCACTTGTGTGGGTATGTGCATGTGTATTTAAGTATGTATGTACATTTTTGCAGACATGCCTGTGCACAAATGGTCAGAGGGTAGGCATGTTCCGTGCCCTTCTCAGTCATCCCCACCTTAGTCCTGATATGCGGTCTGTCGGTAAACGCAGACTCACTGTTTTTTTTATTAGACTGATGACCAACAAATCCCAGCAATCCTCCTGGCTCTGTGATCCCCCTGCCCGGTGCTACAGTTAGAGGCACATAGAGCCCCTTCCTGACTTTTTACATAGATTCTGGAGATCTGAACTCAGAACCTCATGATTTACAACAAGTACTATTACCCCTGATATATCATCCCCAGTTCCAATACAGCGAAATCCACCCATTTCGGTGAAGAGTTCAGTAATTTTAACCAACGTAGAAACTGCATGGCAGCCAAGCAACAGAGACATCCTGCCCACGTCTTTTAACACACATGTGCCCTCCACATTCAATCTTTAGTAATATAATTCTGAAGACCTAATCAGATACTTACCTGGAAGATGGTCCTTTGGCTTTGTGCCATGGCTCGCTTCTGACAGTTTCAGAATCTTGAAAGTCTGTGCGTTCTTTTGTACCTGATTCCTTTGGCTTATCCTAGGCTCTGTTGACTGGTTGTTTCTACTCTTTGCTGATGGGTATTCCCTGAGGATCTTACATAGTAGTGTTATCTCTTTTACCTGGTGACATCAGCATGGATGGATACCTAGGTTATTTCTGGTTTGGGGCTACCGTGAATAAAGCTTTATGTTAACAGGTTTTGTTTCCCTGTGGTAACTGCAGAGATATGGAAGTAGTGGTAACAGGATAGAGTTCATGTTTAGCAGCCTGAGGAATTGGGAACCAGCTTCCAAGGAGCCATAGATTTTCACATTCCCACAGATATATAACAAGGGCATTCACATCCACATCAGTACTTAGAATTATCAATTAAAAAAAATTTTAAACATATTACTGGATATGTGGTATTGTAGAGTGTTATGTAATTAATGTACATTTACCTCATTATTAATGGTATTGATGATATATAAAAGTTCTTTTTGACACTTAAAGAAATGCTCAACGTCCTTAGCCATTAGGGAGATGCAAATCAAAAGGACCCTGAGATTTCACCTTACACCTGTCAGAATGGCTAAGATCAAAAACTCCAGTGACAACACATGCTGGAGAGGTTGTGGAGAAAGGGGAACTCTCCTCCATTGCTGGTGGGAATGTAAACTTGTACAACCACTCTGGAAATCAATCTGGCGCTTTCTTAGGCAAGTAGGAACAGTGATTCCTCATGATCCAGCTATACCACTCTTAGGCATATATCCAAAAGATGCTCAAGTACACAACAAGGACATTTTCTCAACCATGTTCGTAGCAGCTTTATTTGTAATAGCCAGAACCTGGAAACAACCCAGATGTCCCTCAATCGAGGAATGGATATAGAATTGTGGTTCTTTTACACAATGGAATACTACTCAGCAATTAAAAACAAGGAAATCATGAAATTTGCAGGCAAATGGTGGGACCTGGAAAGGATCATCCTGAATATGGTATCCCAAAAGCAGAAAGAAATACTTGGTATATACTCACTTATATAGACCTATAGGATAGGATGGACATGCTGAAATCTATACATCTAGAGAAGATAAGCAAGAAGGAGGACCCAGGGTGGGATGATCAATCCTTGCTTAGATGGACAAACATGATGGACATTGAATGTAGTAAAAAACAAGCAACAGGACAGGATCCTACCACAGAGGGCCTCTGAAAGACTCTAACTTACAATGAATCAAAGCTGATATTAAGATTCACAACCAAGACATTGCCAGAGTGCAGGGAATCATATGAAAAAAGGGGGAGTTAGTAAGATTTGGTGAGGACAAGAGCTCCACAAAGACCAAATAGATCAGGGGACAGGGGTCTTCTATGAGACTGTTTCTCCAACCAAGGACCATGTATGGATACTAACTATAACCCCTGCTCGGATGTGGCCCATGATAGCTCAGTACCCAACTGGGTACCCTAGTAAGGGGAACAGAGACTATTTGGGTCATGAACTCAATGGCTGGCTTGTTGACCGCCCCCCCCCCCCAAGGGAAGAGCAGCCTAACTAGATCCCAGAAGAGGATATTGCACCCAGCCCTGAAGAGACATGATAAACTATGGTCAGATGGAAGGGAAGGAGGTCCTCCCCTATCAGTGGACTTGGAGGGGGCCAGGGAGATGAGGGAGGAATGGGGAGAGTGGGAGGGAATGAGGGAGGGGACTACAGCTGGGATGCAAAGTATATAACCTGTGATTAATATGGAAAGAAAGAAAGAAAGAAAGAAAGAAAGAAAGAAAGAAAGAAAGAAAGAAAGAAAGAAAGAAAGAAAGAAAGAAAGGTAGAAAGAAAGAAAGTTTTTTATTATTAAGGGACATTTAAAATTGCTCTTCTGTAAGATATCTGTTCAAAAACTTGTCTGTTTACTTAGCAGTTGTTTTGTTGAGCTGCGGTAGAGAATTTTTCATATATCCTGTTCATAAGCTACTTGTCTCATATTTTCTTCTAATACATGAAAGACCTTATTGTTTTCCTCCTCTTTTTCTCCATTATTTACTTTCGTTAGACGGCAATCCTTGTCAAAATAATGAGTTTTGCTGTGGTATTTTCATATTCATATATTATCTATTTTTATTATATTCACCTTTCCATTTTTCTCTTCTCATTTCCCATTTAATTCTTTTTTTAATTTTAAGACAGGGCTTCTCTGTGTAGCTCTGGATATCCTGGATTCGTTGTTTTTACACTAGGATGACCTCAAACTCACAAACTCCATCTGCCTCTGAATCCCCAAGTGCTGAGACTACAGATGTGAGCCATTGCACCTGGCTCTATTTAAATTACTTTACAAGGTCTTTTGCTTGCATGGAGATGTATGCTGAATCCTCTGTACTGTATACAGTATATGATGTATATACTATATGTTGTATACTGGGTATACTGCGTATCCTTCCTGACTACATACTAGATGGTTCGTTGTATCACCTAATTCAACAGTTTCCTTATTTTAAAAGATTGAGAGTCTCATTATATGCAGATTTAAATGTACTTTTAAAAATCATCTACAGTTTTGAAACAGCCAAGAAACTCAAATTTTTCTTTCTTTCCTTTCTTTCTTTCATTTTTCTTTTGTTTCCAGTCTCCTATTTTTTAAATTACTTTTTACATCCTAACAACAGTTTTCCCTCCCTCCCTCTTCTTTTGGTTTCTTCCCCCCAATTCCCTCCCTCCCTGGCCCCCACTCCTGCATCCACTCCTCCTCCATTTTTCCTCAGAAAAGGGCAGGCCTCCTATGGATTTCAACCAAACATGGCGCATCAAGTTGCAGAAAGACTAACTAAGCACATCTCCATGTATTAAGGTTGGACAAGGCAACCCAGTATGAGAAAAGGGGTCTTAAAAGCAGGCGAAAGAGTCAGAGACAGCACCCTCCCCTAGCTCCACCATTAGGGGGCCCACAAGAAGAGATTCTAATTTTCTAGGTGAAGAAAATAATTATAATATATATTTTTTTATCTTAGAAAAATTTTTAAATTTTTATTAATTACAGTTAATTCACTTTGTATCCTCCCTGTACCTCCCTCCCTCCTCCCCTCCTAATCCCACCCTCCCTCTTCCTCACCCATGCCCCTCCCCCAGTCCACTGATATGGAGGTTCTCCTCCCCTTCCCTCTGATCCTAATCTATCAGGTCTCATCAGGAGTGGCTGCATTGTCTTCTCCTGTTGCCTGGCTAGGCTGCTACCCCCTCAGGGGGAGGTGATCAGGGAGCAGGCCAATCAGTTCCTGTCAGAGATAATCCCTGTTCCCATTACTATGGAGCCCACTTGGATACTGAACTGCCATAGGCTACCTCTGTGCAGAGGTTCCAGGCCATCTCCATGAGTGGTCCTTGGCTGGAGTATCAGTTTCAGAAAAGACCCTTGTGCCCAGACTTTAGGATCTGTGGATGTCCTTGTGGAGCTCCTGTCCTCTCCAGGTCTTACTATCTCCCACTTCTTTCATAAGATTCCCTGCATGGGATTTTCACTAATGTTACTTTTGACTCCCTAGCTACTTAGAGACTAGAGGGAAACCTTGATTTCAATGGCACCTGGTTTGTAAATTTGATAATTAAAGGCTCTTTAGTGGTATATATTCATTACGCATAGTACTGTGCTAGATAAGGACATTTCTTGCTATTTATAATTTGGGGTTCTTTGTTCTGTATATGAATGATCTGCCAATATACAGTTAGGAAAGATTTTTTTCTCATAGAATGCCTGTTTATATCAATACTTTTTACCTAGAAACACAATCAAATGCACTATGCTAATTTTATAAAGCTAATTTAAGTTATTCTTGATTGCATAGAAAATCTTTCTTGAAGGAGTCACGAAAACCTCTTAATTACTTATGTTTTTATTCACTGAAATTATAGAAAATTTAAATGATAGTTTCTTTTTTTGTATTCTATAGCATGTCTAAAATGAACAAATTTTAAAAGATTATTCCTATAAAATTGAAAGATGCTTATTGTTTTAACCCAAATACATTTATGACAGAAAAATCAAATTAGAAATTATTACTGAGTGATACTTTTGCCTGTCTCTTTTATGTTGATTACATAGAATTAATATACAGGCCTAGAGCAACTGCAGTTGGAACTATTATGTCATCTGTCTACACTATGTCTTTTAGGAGGTTAAGTCCATACTTCAACTTCTTTTTATAAAATTTTATTTGAGTGTGTGTGTGTGTTTATACCTTACTCTTTTCTAACAATTTTATTTTTTAGCTGTGAAGTATTAGGGTGTTTTGTGACGATGAATATATGAAACCTATTGGACATTTAAATGGTTTCTCATATTTCTCTAGATCCTTTTCAGAGTCTCAGTGTCTTAGGATTCATTTTCATGGAAAAGAGAAAGAGAGTCAGTAGTTAAGTAAAACATTACAGCTTTGTTGATGTTGGTCATGGCGATTTTTCCCAGCATATATGTGTAGCCCAAGAGTCTTGAAGTTGAAGCCCAGGGTCTTCCAGGTAAAAGCACCCTACCGCTGATGCTCTGTCGGTTGCTTAGAGACTTTAAGGTTATTGACATGTGTTCTCTATGAAGGTCATACAGTTCCTACTGCCCCTCCAGAGTTCAAAGCTGGCAGTCAGTCCGCTGCTTACCATGCTCTTACTTGGCATTCTTTCATTACTAGGTAAGGGAAACTTCTATTTCATATGGTTTTCGAGCGGGTTTGCAATTAAATGGTGTTCTATTTAAATTAAGTTCTTATCCTTTCTAGCTTTATACTAGGTAGCTGTGAAAGAGTCCTCCCAGATGAACAAGGCAGAACTGTTGGCCAGTGTCTGCTAATCATAATACGCTCCTTGCTTTTAAAGTTTCAGCGTATGCGGAGGACCAGCCAGAAGTCATCCGCTGCCTGAGACTGGCCCTGATGGACGCCGTCAGGGACACAGTGCAACAGATAATATCCATGATAAGATGTCGGAGAAACAATGAGACAAACCTAAGCAAGCCCCGTGTTCCCGATCAGCTGCTTCAGAGCATCCCACGAGAATGGAATTACATTTCAAGAGAATCCAAAGGGAAAGGGTCCAATAAAGGTAGCTGCATTCATTCCTTAAGAAAGTTCCCTGATAGAAACATGCGCTTAGACCTTCAGTTAAACATTGTAAGACTGATGAATTGCATTAATTTTCATTTCTGCATATATATGGAGGCCTTTATTCGCTTTTTCTATGAGCCACACAGATAATACAAGTAGGAAATTTGCCTTATTTCTTTATTTTTAGTTTTGGGATTGTAATTTGATTGACACGTCTTTCTCTGTTCTTTTTCCAAATCCTTGTACTTATTCCTCACCACTTTCCTTCAGATTTATGGCCTTTTTCTTCTTTTAATAATTGTTATTGCTTGCTTAAATATAAACACATAAAAACACATTCCTAAATATTACATGCATCATATGGAGAATGCTACCTGTGTGGATGTTTTCAAGACTAAGCACTTGGTGTGCTTCCTGAACATGTATCATCTGGAGAATGCTACCTGTGTGGATGTTTTCGAGACTGAGCGCTGGGTGTGTGCCTCCTGAACATGTATCATCTGGAGAATGCTAGCTGTGTGGATGTTTTCGAGACTGAGCACTGGGTGTGCCTCCTGAGGAGAGCACGCCTCCCACCTTTCCTGAGTTTTTACCTTTTGCTTCTATGTTAGTATCCACAGAAGTCACATGACTTCTATGTCACATAATCTATGTGCCCTCGTGGTTACTCATTCAGTTTAACTGTTTTGTTGTTTGATTGATTTTCGTTTTCTTCTCTCTGCAACCACCACCTTTCCCCTTCTTTCCCTTCATACACCTTGAGATGTAGTTTTCAGGCACAACAATGGCACTAGTTTGGTAGTTGCATAAATTTCTGATAGGATAACTATTCCCCATACTTGCTGTTCTGTACTGAATTTATTGGCCCTGTTCAGAGTAATCCTTCTGCCAGGTGTACTTAAGAGTCATTATTTATCTCTACATTCTCATTTATTTTGTTAAAGCCCTCTGTTTTGCTGAGATAGTTCTATTGCCATTGAATTTTTACAAAATTCCTTTAAATATATATTATCTATCTATCTATCTATCTATCTATCTATCTATCTATCTATCTATCTATCTAATTCTTCCCCATGGAGATCCTAAACAGTTTAGCTCTTATCACTGCCTTCTATTACTAACTCAAATCAATTATCTATGAGTAATTTATTCTGTAGTGTCTTAATTTTGTTCAAGTCCTATCAAAAATCCTTTGGATAGTAAAGGTATTTATTGAAAATAGAAAATGTCACCTTTGCCTGGTGAGTTCTCCCACATGTCAGAGTGGTTCCCATTGGTTTAGGCCCCTTTCCAGGTTTTGGATATGTTGCTCACTTTTATTGGTCCAGGAAGCATGATCTATGTCCACATGCTGTGCCTCACAGTGAGCACTGTTTGCTTCATTGCTCTACCACAAGTAATTTCTTTTCTAAAAACATTCTGGAATTTTTCCATGCTATTTGAACAAGGTTCTGACCCACAGAAGTGCTCACTTCATATATGCCAGTTCTGGACTTCCCTTACCAATGAATATTTTTCATAACATGAGAAGTTGGTGTGGAATTACGTTCTATAGACAGTCACAAATACAGAAACAACCTGAGGGGAGGGTGTGGAACTACCGACCAGGTGTGCATTCTAAGTATGTACGACAATACAGAAGACTATTGCTTTTGTTCTGTGTTCTGAAATGCTTCAGGGAAATATTTCTTGCCCCCCCTCTCTTTTTCAGTCTGTATTGTGGCTGCTTTCTGTGGTTTTCTTCGACCTTAGTCAACTTCAGTCCACAAATATTAGTGTTTTTGTCACTCCTTTCAAGAGAGAGCCCACATCCACAGAGTTTGCTACAACACCTGATTAAAAGTGGTCTACATTACAGTTTGATAGTAACCTATTGTTCTTAATTTACACATTAGAATTTTACAGCTACATATAAGGAAAAAATTGGACATGAGGGTTTGGCACTCTCCACTTTTACATGTCCCTTAGATAAGGATACTGCTAGAGACAGATGATATTTACCTGTTGCCATTCAGTCATCTATCGACTCAGTGGCTATTTACTGAGTGCTACAAGTGTGTTTACAATCACAGATACACTTACATGTACTCTGTCTTCCTGGCACTTGGCTAGTGTAAGTAAATGAATGCAGACACTCGGAACATGTACAATTCCGCAAAGAAAGAGAGGAATTAAAATTTTATAAAATTATCTCTGAAGATTGTTATAAGAACACTTTCTCAGTCTGTAAGTAAGAGAGAGAGTTTTGTGTTGGAGACAGTATGGGAGGAAATTTAAAGGCGGGTGTGCAGGGTGGGGGTGGGGTAGGGGATAGGCATAGAGATATGGTTCCTTCTATAGCTTCCTGAATAGATCAATGCTGCCGTGCTGTCAAGTCTGCTGTTAACAAAATTTATTTTCTCAAAAGATACACGTGACCCTAACATGTTCCTGTCGCTGTGCTTTTATACTGGGAACACAGCATGGCTTACATGGTGCCGAGGTGGGAATGCTCTCAGGTATTGTCACTGGAAATGCGAGTGCTTTCTCAGCCACATCGTAAAGTAAAACAATAATGTGATCACATTTGGAAAGAACAAGTGTAGGGAAATCATCTGAAATATGAGCACCAGTATATTTTCATTGAATGTGAAGTCCTTCAGAGCTTTGCGCAATGTCGTATTGAACTCTCAGTCTCAAGCTGTCTTGATTAGAAAAAGATCTCAAAACTAAGCATGTAGAGCATGAAAACAAACTCTGTAGCCCCCAAGGGCTCAAGCTGAGTGACATGTGATTTTGTTCCTTATAAGTTTGTCTAAACAATGACAAATGCTTGAAGGTGCCTGTTTAAAACACAGAATTCTGACTTACTAAAGAGGAACAGGCAGAACCTATGAGAACATATATCAGCATGTGGAGGCAGCACATGGTAGCATTTCAGGGACAAACTAAAGTGCATTTCCTGCTTCCTCTTCTTCTTCTTCATCAGCAAAATATTGTTATATAGAGAAAAATAAACGATCTAGAGAAATGAACACCACACAATATTGCACAAAGCAGAAGACTAAAAGCACAGATGTTCTCACACATAGCTCAGCTTTTTGGTATTTGTTTCCTTGTGTTTCAAAGAGCAAATGCAAGAAGAACTACTTTGAGTTTGTGTTGTTTTGTTGACAGCAGTTAAGTTAAAAAAAAATAATGTGCTTGAGATGTTCTTTCCTCAATGGTAAACTACAATTTTTAATCAAAAGAATGCTTTATAGAAAATGTTTGATTGGAGCAATGGCTTTAGCTGAAACAAGGAATGTCTGGGATGAGCAGACACCACCACCAGGAAGAGTGCGTTCAGACCGCTGCTCACAGGGAGACCCTTAAAAGGGTCTTGGTGGCAGAAACACAGGAAGTGCAATAAGAAACTATTGTTGCAATTTATTCTAAACAATGTAGAAATACTAGTTTTACAAAAAAAAAACCCACAATATCATTGATAAAACATATTTGTGCACTTACAAACTTAAGACACAGGTTTTCCTTTTTTATATAACTTTTTAAATTAATTTTTTGTTATATTTATTACAGTTTATTCACTTTGTATCCCAGCCGTAGTCCCTTCCCTCATTCCCTCCCAACCCCACCTTCCCTTCCTCATCTCCTTCCTGCCCTTCTCTAAGTCCACTGAAAAGGGAGTCCTCCTCCCCTTCCATCAGTCCCTAACTTATCAGTTCTCATTAGGACTGGCTGCATTGTCTTCCTCTGTGGCCTAGCAAGGCTGCTCCTCCCTCATGGAGGAGGGAGGGGGTTCAAAGAGCCAGCCACTGAATTCATGTCAGAGATAATCCCTGTTCCCCTTACTAGGATACCCACTTGGATACTGATCTGCTATGGGCTACAACTGAGCAGGGGTTCTAGGTTATATCCATGCATGGTCCTTGGTTAGAGAATCAGTCTCAGAAAAGACCCCTATGCCCAGATATATTTGGTCCTTGTGGAGCGCCTGTCCTCTCTAGGTCTTACTAACTCCCCCTTCTTTCATATGATTTCCTGTACTCTGCCCAAGGTTTGGTTATGAGTCTCAGCATCTGCTTTTATAAACTGCTAGGTAGAGTCTTTCAGAGGTCCTCTATGGTCAACTCCTGTCCTGTTTATTGTTTTCTCCTACTTCCAATGTCCATCCCATTTGGCTTTCCAAGTGAGGATTTATCATCTTACTCTGGGTTCTCTTCCTTGTTTAGCTTTTTTAGGTGTACAGATTTTAGTATTTTGTCCTATCTTATAGGTCTATTATCTACTTATAAGTGAGTATATATCATGTGTGTCCTTTCTGCTTCTGGGATACCTCACTCTAGCGCTTTCTCAGACAACTAGGAATAGTGCTTCCTCAAGATCCAGCTATACCACTCTTAGGCATATATCCAAAAGATGCTCAAGTACACAACAAGGACATTTGTTCAACCATGTTCGTAGCAGCTTTATTCGTAATAGCCATAACTTGGAAACAACCTAGATGACCCTCAATGGAGGAATGGCTATAGAAACTGTGGTACATTTACACAATGAAATACTACTCAGCAATTAAAAACAAGGAAATCATAAAATTTCAGGTCATTGGTGGAATCTAGAAAAGATTATCCTGACTGAATTACAGGTTTTCTAATCTATTTAAAAGTATATCAAATACTGTCTTTTTGATCATTGGACTTTATCTTACATGTATGAAAATACAATGTTTTCCTTGTTAGTTTGCAAGGACAACAAATTGAGTTCATTGTTGGGTATTTATGGGCAAGTTGCACCAACAGCTTTGACTGTTCTATGACTAAAGAGCACAAATCATTCTACAGTTATACTGCATACTGCATGGGTCTTAACTACATTTTTATAATGCCTAAAAAAAAATACCTGAAAGAGCCCACTAAACTAAATTAACTTAAAACTGAATGTTTATACCATGTAGTATTGAGTTGACATTTTAAACACAATAAACATACTAAGTCACACATTAGCATTGACAAGTTATTGATTTTTTGTATCATGATAGTACCATCCATGTAGAAAATTACGATAAACCTAAATCCAGCAACCATGTTGCAGTTACTTCACAGTCTTTCAGATCTGAAATTGGGGTTTTTTGTAATATGTTAAATATTAGACTAGATGGCTACTGATTTAAAGACAGACCAATGAGTGTGCTGTTCTCAGCCACAGTCTTCTGTGCTGGTAACCTCCTCATTGACTCATCGCCTTCATTTTTAGCATGGATTTATTCGGCAACAACTTGAATCTCCTGATTGGAATTAGCCTTAAGCATTAATGAAGTAGTCAAGGATTTGAGTTCCTGGGGTCTTTACAGTGAGAAAATTCAATAGAAGTTCAGGTGCAAAGAGAACTAGCAATTTATACTTGTTATAGAGTTGTAACTGTTGTTTGGGGTCTGTGTTTAGGATGAGGGGAATATAAAATAAATGTTTTACATATATGAGTGTTTGCATGCATATATTTACATGCTCCATCTGCAAGATGGTGTCCATGGGGACAGAAGGTGGCATTAGATCTCTTGGAACTGGGGTTGTGAGCCTCACTGTGGGCGCGGGGAACTGAACATGGGTCCTCTGCCAGAGCAACAACCACTCTTACACTGAGCCAGCTCACCCACCCCATATGATCAAATCCTTTAGGTGTACTATGTAGGAATAGAAGAGTAGCGCACAAACACATAAAGAATAAAGCATTTAAAAATATAAAACGGCATGACAGAAGGGTGTTATGTTGCCATTGTTGGTGTACAATTTATAAAAGGGAGCTTGAATTGGGTTAGCACTTTAGCTTGGTCTCATCAAGAAACTGAACTACAGAGGTAACGATCCTTGCTTGGGTATGACAGATGGAGAAGATGTTTAAAAGGAAAAGGGGGAAAGAGTCGGGGAAGCTGGAGAGCCATGCTGGCTTGGAAGGATGGGTTCCATTTGGTTGCTTTTAGTTAGGTGAGGAGAACAGAAGTGTGATGCATGTGAACAGTGACAAGAGCATCCTTGTAGCCTTGCAACCCTGGAGCAAGGCCAGTCCTGAACACTGTGACATCATCTAACAGAGTTGGATTTACGCTCAGATATGGTTCAAGAGGCTTGCTTAGCACGCATGAGGCCTGGGCTTGATTCCTGGTGCTCATAAATCCTGGCCTGGTAGAGAATGCTAGCCACCCCTGCACTGAGGAGTGGTGGTAGAAGGATCCAAAGTCTGATGCCATCCTTGGCAATAGGAAGAGTTTGCACCCACACTGTCCATACATGAGACTCTATCTCAAGATAAAATAATACAGATAGCATAAAATCACATAAAGAGTAGTTTTTAGCTAGGGACAAATATGCTCCCAGAGGATAGAGATACTTTTGACTGTCACAGTTGCAAGGGACTCAATGCTGTCAAAGGTCATGTGGACTTTTGCTTAATTTGTTAGCAGTATTCCATACTTCAAACCTGAAATCTTAAAAAAATAAAGATGTAAATTATGACTCTAAATTTTCTCATTTTCATTTATAGAAGGAATAAAATCATGCTTGAAATTTGGAAAATTTCAGGTAATACCTTAGGAGTTTCTGGTGGGGTTCTCTTGGAAAGCATTAAGCACCTGTTCATCTTAATAATTTTCTCCACAAAAGTTAGACATTTCCACACAGGAAAAAAAAACTATGATGTGATGGCATAAGAATGCTAACAGTAATCATACCTTTTCTATCTTTTCTTTCCAGGCTTCACGAGGCTTGCTGCTCAGGCAGTATCTATTGTAATCAGCAAGTTACCTACAGTGATTGCATGCTTGCCTCCCTCAATTAAATACTTCTTTTTTCTGTCTGAGAGAAAAATGTCAAAAAACTTGCCTGAATTGAAGAAAGCTGGCCTGCTTGTCTGGAACTTGATTGTAATTATCTGTCGGATATTTGAGGATGGGAACACAGTGGAACGTGTAACAGGTGCCTCCCTTGACAGATGGATTAAGGAGAAACTGGGTTTAATTTGTGTGTGTTTGGAAAGTGTCCTGGGAGAACGAAGCAGTGCGAGTCAGCTGACCCAAAAGGTCATACTGCGCATTGAGCAGCAGAAGCCCAACTGGATGGAGCGCCAGCTTCTGAAAGCGAGGACACTGAGCATCAAATGGTACAGCGTGCTTGTTTCTCACTCAGCTTCACCAAATCATTTCTCAGTACCAAAGTCACAATACACAACAGCAACAAAATTTTGTCAGATGGGCAGCAATGGCCATTTGGGAAAAAAAAGTCACAGGACCTTTGAGGAACACAGAAAAAGATAATTTCCGCACTAAAGGCGGGGAGCTTAGAGGTCCCTGGTAAAATTCAAACCCCATTGATATGTGAGAACACTATCATGGTTTAGGTTCCATCTTAAGGTTTCTGATTAAAAGGGTGTAGCTCAACCCAGGGGAATTTAGTTTCACTGGTTTTCAGTGTGCAACTGAGTATCTGCTGCATAGCCTGAGGCATTTTGTAAATGGAGTGGGCACAGATTGAATTAAGAAAGAATTAATGGATATAAAAGGCTTTTTATTGCTTTCTGTGTACCTGATTGTCAAAAAGGTACACATTTTTCATCTGGTAATGTAAGAATCCCAGAGGGCAACTGGGACATATCACTCACAGGCTATAAACACACCCAGCTGTTTCAGAATGGAAATGTCAGCTTTCTCATAGGTTTGTCACCAACAGCTAAGTGATTTGTGGCACTGCAAAGATTTTTAAGGGTCCCTGGTGAGTTCAAATATGTATGTAGAGTTCTCCTGTGTTGAAGTTAGTCTGTAGGTATAAAACTGCTTGATATTGATACAAGGATTCAAGTTCGGTGGTCTACACATGACCAAGCCAACCCATTGTTTGAATACCCACACACTCTGTCCCCACTCCTTACTAAAGGGATATTCATGTGGCTAACAGACCCTTGGATAACTTTCAGCCTGAGATGACTAAAAGTCACCTGTAATATGATGACTGTTACTCATAAATGACAGTGATGAAGAGTTCAGGCTTGAGAATCAGATGAGCAAATATGCATTCCTTGTAAAGGGATCATTTTATGCCCCTCTCAAAGTTTCAGTTTCAAGGATAATACCAAGCTGGCAGACTGTTTTGAAAAATGAAGTAGCAAACTTTTCAGCATCAAATTGAGAACTAATAAGCATCTCTCACTTATAAAGTCTGTTAAAATACCTTGTGTGTTGCCAGGTGTGGCAGTGGACACTTAGGAGGCAGACACTTGCTCTGCATAGCCAGACCCTATCTCAAAAAACAAACAGCAAAAGACAAGAATATATTGCATTCACTAGTTAGCAGAACAGTAACCAGAACATTCTGCTTGTCCATGTTAATCTGTAATAATTCATACTAATCAATATGCTGAATATTAAGTAGCCCTAGTTTTCCTCATCTACTCACACAGAAGACTAGGTAGTTTATTTTTGGCGTGTGAATAGGAAAGAATAACAATAGAAGGAAAATCTTTAGTAACATGACAGTGGGTGACCTTCTTAATCTTTATGTTTGCGTCCAATACTGAATTACAGGGTTGAAGGCAGTGACTAAAAGATTAAGGTCAAATGTCATTATTCATGGCAGTAGATATATATAAAAAAAATAAAAAAAGAGAGAGAGGAAAAGGAAGGCTAAACCCAGCAGATCTGATTATACTTACAAAATCAAATGTATGATATTGCTGGTTTAGAACTCCTATGAATAAGATCTATTTAAAGTGATACTTTCAGGCATTCCTAGGTTATTTTTTTTTCTTCAGAAGGCAAGTCTTAAAGAAACACCAACACATTTAGTATCTGCTAGAGTAGAATGTCATCATGTAGGATGTAGTTGATTATCTAGTAGTCAAAAGTTCTGTTGGCTTTTTCTTACAAATGCAGCAAAAATGAGGATTTGCTTATTTTTAAAAATATTTTCTAGTTCTCAGTGATTCTAAAAAGTTAGATAACTAACACAACATCATGTCTTTTTCAATTTCATAAATGATACTAATATACAAAAATGCAGACTTAAAAGTCATATATGTTTTTAAAAGACTTAAAATTGACTTAAGTTACTGTAGACAGCAAGCTCACTGAGCTTGTATGGTACAGATAGACTTCTTCTTGATCCTGATTTTAGAATGATTATCTGGAACACACGTGCATGTACGGGTGCACGTGGATGCACAAGTGTGTGTGTGTGTGTGTGTGTGTGTGTGTGTGTGTGCATGCATGCCTATGTCTGTGTTTCATCCCAATCTTCTCATAAGTTCATCTCCTAGGTCTCCACTATGAGGAATGTGTATACACTCTTTGCAGACCAGTGTGTCTTGTCTGCGCAGCCAGAGGTTGCCTTAGCTTTACCACAGGCTTCTTTAAAAGAAAAAAAAATGTATGCAGAAATTTCAATTAAAATAATTTTCTGTTAAGTTACTCAAAAAGATTATCTTGGAAGTATGTAATGTCATTCAGTTATGCTTTTTCCTTTTGCATCCAGTTTAGCTTTGATTTTATGAAAATCACTGCAGTTGGAGGGGAGGCAGCTGTGTCGCTTGTCTTGCATACTGCCTGAAAGCATTACTATTCATTAAAATAACCTTCACTTTGTAGTAACTCTCAAGCTGTAAACAGTCAACTTAGATTCTGGAGAACACACAGCCACAAAAGTAAAGAAATGTCTGCCTTTGCAAAGTAATTTGTTGAGTTGAAGACTATTGTTTTTCATCATGGTGACCCTGACTTGGCTGGCTGGCTGCATATACAGATTAAGATTAATGCAGTTATTCCTTGGCTAAGGTCTGCCTCTTTCAGGGCACATTCTCCCTAATGACATGATTGATAGGCAGTCCCAAATCCAGAGAGGAACTCATTAATCATAGCATTGACTGAATCCAATCATTTGCTTCACCTGCGCAGTGATGGACAGGAAAGGATACAATTCAGGGGCTGACACTGAGACACTCCTTTGACAGGGGGCCTCAACTTTTTCAATGTCATCTTCTGCAAAACCTGACAAGAAATTTTGCCTGCAACATGTATGCAGTTTCAAAATGATATGTGCAAATTTCTCTTAGTGTAACAATGTCTTAAAAATTTGCTCTTGCTAATAAGCATTTCTAAGTCACTGGGAATCACTTTATTTTCTATTTTCTTGAGCAAGCCTTATGTAGTCTTAAATTTCCTTTGTGTGTGTGAAAGAAAGAGGGGTGTTTTGAAGCTGCATGTGGAAGCAATATCAATGTTAATGTCCAGCAGCTGGGGATCATTTGGAGTCTTCAGGTCAATGGCACTGTCTCTTAGCAGAACTAATTTTATAATCATGGCAAAATCTCAGCAATGAACTGCAGCAGACAGATGATTACACCACAGTAAATTTCATTTCTTCTGGGAAACAGTATAAAACCTACATGCCTACAGATACCTAGGTCACAAAGCCTAGCACAGACTAACAGCAGTTACAGTGAGAACAGTTGTGAATAACTGTCACATGTTTACAAGGGTATAGCTGGAGGTATTTCACTTTTTGTCGTCTTACTAGCATGCAAATAATCCCAAACTTAAAAAACTTCACAAAGAAATACTTCATGTCTGTAAAATGTGTCTGTATTCTAGATAAGATGAGAGTAGACTTTTGAGGGTAATAATGACAGAGTAGTGATTTTTGCTAAGTGTCTGTTATAAAAAATAAGTAGGAGAGGGAGTATGTACTCTTTTTTTAAGGCAACAGGTGTCAAAGGTCAGTGTAAGATGCTCTGGGTCTTGAAGCACCGGCCTCTATTTAACACCACAGACTCCCTGTTTCAACATGTTAATTAGTCTTTAATATGTTTAGCACAGGCATAAAAAAGGAATGCGCAAGAAACAGAATACTAAACCTGTTTCTGGCATCAGTGATTCTTTTTGTCCTCACAGAGAAAATACGAATTATTTCTTACATGTTCTTGAAAAGAAATGTTTTGTTTTCATCCTATGATGATAGCAATTTCAACAACTGCAGTAATGGGAAGTGTTTTATAGATAGGAGTATAAATTCAACAAAGAGCTCTTTTAAAAGAAATGATTCAGAATTTAAATCTGCTTTCAGGTGCTTTGTTCCCAGGCCCTGTGTATTGGAGCAGTGGTGGTTTGGGAAGGCATACCTAATTGAAGAGTCTTTATGGGTACTTTGAATACATGACATGCATTTACTCTCTCCACTCAACCTCTGATTCTTTCCATTTCTACAGTCCCTCATCACTGATACATATTTGTCCTTTGTGTTTAGTGCGTTCATGACGATGGAGGAGAGCTCAGGATTAGAAGGAGATGCCGCTCTGGTACTGACTGAGCAGAAAACAAATGTGATGGTCCTGGATCTCTGCCACAAACCAGGTGGCAGAGAGTACCTGCAGCAAATTTATCACATCGTGCGGCTCAATGAGGTAGGGAAACGGCCTTTTTACCGAGCAATTAGGTGTGTACTGGCCTGAGGCAGCGTCTGCTGGCAGCTAAGGGTTAGTCAAGGAGGTGATAATACTTCTTAAAGTCAATACTAAACTCAATATTGCATTATTAATAGAATCTATTTAGCCCCGGCTGTTCTGCATGTACAGAAAAAGGCTTCCTGTAACAATGTAGGTTTTATTTATATGATTTAAACAATAACACGGCTCATAAACTCAGTTCACTTCTGAAATATAGAGATGAGAGTTGTAGTTTGGGAATTGTGTGTTTGTGGCCCGTTCAGCCGACAAATAGCAGGAGAAATCTGGTTTTTGTAGAAAAGAAGGATTTTCTAAAGAAAGACATAGCTATTTTCCTGGAAGCTTCATTCTTGGGTTAATAAAGTTGTAGACTTTCTATGTAATAAAAACAAAACAAAACAAAACAAAAACAACAAAAAACCTTACAAAACCCTCAAGTCATCAGAAAATATTGAGTTTGTAATTTCTTTCTTTTCTTCCTTCCTTCCTTCTTTCCTTCCTTTCTTTCTTTCCTTTTTCCTTCCTTCCTTCCTTCCTTCCTTCCTTCCTTCCTTCCTTCCTTCCTTTCTTTCTTTCTTTCTTTCTTTCCTTTAGACAGTCTTACTGTTTAGCCTGGCTGGGCTGGAACCTGCTTTGTAGACCAGACTGGCCTTGAACTCATAGAGATCTGCTTGCCTTGGTCCTTTGGTTTTGGGATTGAAGGTTTGCACTATCATACCCATTTCTCTATTTGGGGAACTCAGCAATTTCTGCCTGGCTTTGGCTAACTGAAAGTCCTCCCTTGGAAAGTCATATTCATCAAGGGGGATTCTGCTTTGTCAGCTAGTTTGGCTGACAATCTTGTGAAGACTAAGAAGCAAATATTACAGTATGGTTACCCTCAGAGCCTTATTTCTTTGGCATCACAAGCTCTAAGGACATAAATGAGAACAGACTGTAAGAGAAGCAAGAACTTTGATAAGCGATTGTCCTCTAGGAATATTGGAAACTACACCTATAAAGTCTTACCAACATGACTGCCTAAACCTGAGCTGAACAAGGATACCAGCAGCAGACACCCCAAAGTGGCCTCAGCCCTACACGAAGAACCACAAGCAACTAAGGCATGCTGAGGATTGGGGAAACAGTCTTCAGGGAAGAAAAAGCACACCAATTGGATAACCACCTTATTCTTTAGACTGGAATTTCTCAAAGGGTGGGCTTCCACCCAAAGGGTGGGTCAATCAACCCCTACATATATCAGATATTCTGCTTATCACATATTTGTATAATAATTCATAACAGTAGAAAAATTACAGTTATGAAGTAGCAGTGAAAATAATTTTATGGTTGAGGGTCACCACACCATGACAGACTATATTAAAGGCTGCAGCATTAGGAAGGTTGAGAACCACTGCTTTAGACAAGTCTCTCAGTCTCAATCTGGAGCTAGCATCCTTGCTGTCTGAGGCTCCTCCACTTCCCTAAAGACCCCACTGCTATGGTAGAAGGTGTGTGGCACCATGCTTGGCTTTCAGTGTAGGTGCTAGGACCTGAGCTCAGACCTCATCCGTGCACAGCCAGTGCTCTTACCCAACGAGCCATCTCATATGTGTACCTGTGTGTGATGTGTACACATGAGGACATCAGAGGACACCTTTGCAGAATGCTTTCTTGCCATTCACCTCCACATGGATTCAGATCACAAGGGGTGGGCAGAAGAGCTTTGATTAAATGAAACATCTGGCTGGCCCAGGAAACATACTCTAAGGAGGACTGATGATCACCAATGCAGCAGAGAAAACTCAGAAGAAAGTATTGTTTAGAACTGGCAGGAAATTTACTTTTTTTGTTGTTGTTGTTAAGTAGTGGAAGCAGGAAAGTGTAAAGATAGTTATATCAATGGAAATGAGTTAAGAAGAATTGTTTATAGCCAAAGCAAATTGTTCTTTTCCAATGAGATTTTTATTCCTTAAAAAAAATTTTTTTGATGGAGAAAATTTTTGTTTCTATTCTATACCATAGTCATAAAATTATAATCTCATGGATTTATTATTACCTAATCATATTTAATAAGAGACTTGTGCCTTTACATAACTGATCTACTGAGATGCTGTACAGTGAGAAAGTTTAAGAAATCACTGTTATTGATAACTAAAACAGTACTTTATTTAGATTTTTAGCATTTAAGAGCTGAACTTTGCCTTCCATAATGGACACAATGTACATTCATGAAGGGATAGACACACACACAGACATGCATGCACACATACATGCAGGCATGCAGGCACACATGCACACATAAGCATGGTGAACCAGGGCTAGATGTGGTGGCTTCTTGTCACAAATGTAACACTTATGCCACAAGCCCTCAGGCGCATCCTCTCACCTTTCAGAGCCCAACGTGGAGTGTGGCATTGGGCCGGAATATTTCAAACTTTGAACTTCTTTTCCAACCCCTGGGACTCCTGCTCATGTATGATTTGACTTGGTGATGGCTGAGAGTCTAACACGCTCCCAGGCGAGGCTGCTGCTGCTGCCTGGGCAGTGTAGAAGGTAGCAAGGGTTTGGGATGAGCCCTGGAGTCCTTCGCAGCTTTAACGTGTGCAGGCTGTAAACCTCCTGTGGAAAAATGCATTGTGGTATATTAAAAGCCAGGTGAACCTTTATTTTTATTTATTAAATGCATTTATTAATAGCAAGCATTTGTTAGGTTGATGTTATTCTTTTAGTCATTTTAATTTGTTGCCTTCCGAAAAGAGTCTCATAAAACAGATTACGGATATTCGCCTTACTTATCCATGGGCAGAAAATGAGCTATGATGCAGGGACTGTCTTTTCTTGTCCATGACTGCACCAGCACTTAGATGATTAGAATTACATATTTTGGGTTTCTGTTGAGCCTTGATAGTTTTCAGTCCTCAGCATAGAAATTAAGTGTGTAGGAATTTGCATTATATGTAGTCCCTCACAGACTGAGACTCCTGACAGTAAAATTAGGATGTTTAGTGCTCAGCTGAGCCCAGAGTGGGGAGCAACCGTATTTAATGAATGAACGGGCAATCTTTTTCGGTGCATAGTCATGTACTGGAGTTACGGTTTGGTAGCCAGACATTGTAAAATATGAAGTCAATGAGGAGACAATGCCTGTTCAAATGATTGTGACATACCAAGTACTCATTCATCATATGAGAATTTGTTAAATGTTTTTAAAACTATACAGTACGTTAGCTTTAACTTGTTTTTGATAGGTTTATTGTGATAGTGATATGTACTCAGCTATGTATCTTCTGAGTATATGTTCTTCCTGAGGCAAGCTGTAATCTAGATAATGTACTGGACGGGTGAGCCAGAATATTGACCAGTTTATCTTTTAATTAAATTCTTATTTTTTATATTAATTACAGTTTATTCACTTTGTATCCCAGCTGTAGACCTCTCCCTCATTCCCTCCCAATCCAACCCTCCCTCCCTCATCTCCTCCCATGCCCCTCCCCAAGTCCACTGATAGGGGAGGTCCTCCTCCCCTTCCATCTGACCCTAGTCTATCAGGTCTCATCAGGACTGGCTGCATTGTTCTTCTCTTTGGCCTGGCAAGGCTGTTCCCCACTCAGGGGGAGGTGATCAAAGAGCCAGCCACTGAGTTCATGTCAGAGACAGTCCTTGTTTTCCTTACTAGGGAACCCACTTGATTACTGAGCTGCCATGGGCTGCATCTAAGCTGGGGTTCTAGATTATATGACCAGTTTATTTTAAAGAGAATATATACTTCTCACCATCCTTATGAGAGTATCTTTCCTTGAAGGAATATTTAAAAGAACAACTAAGTGCTGTTAATGGTTCAGAAGAAAAGCCATTGCCCATCCAACCATTGAAGATGGCCTCCAGAAATGAAGAAGATCCGCCTCCTGCTTTCAACCCTCTCCATGTGCACAAGGTGTTTACTGAAAACATGCTAGATCAGGTATGTAGAAATTAAGTGTAAAAGTCAACTGAAATGGATGGCTTCTGTATGTCCACAGTGAGAAGACACACCCACATTTTATATCGTATGTATAGCTCCTCTCCTTTTTGTTTGAGAAGCAAAGCTCACTTTTATGTGGCTTGTTGTAGTAAATTAAAAGGTGGGTTAGGCTACATATTATTTATTTTTTGCCCTAAAATTATTGCAGTGGTATTATTTAACCCACTATTAGAAATAATGAGATACAGATACCTGTTAGATTTTATAACTACCCTGTTACCTTGGGCTGAGCAGATATTTCCACCTACGCTGTCTCAGTACCCACACCATCCATCTCCCCGCCCCCATCCTGTGCCATCTGCCTTAGCCATACTAATCTGGGCTCCTTCCATCCATAATCTTATAAATACTTGCTCATATTTTTTACCTTAGTGTTTTCTCCATCCACACCATCCTTGGAGTCATTCTTCCTGGCCCTGTGGCTTCTTCCTGTGGCTTCTTCTTCATGCTAGCCCATCATGGAGTGCTCCTTCCTCCTCTTCTGTCCATCTATCTCCCCTGATTCTCTTGAACCTAAAGCCAGGGAACCTTAGCCACGCCTACCTTATTTTGCCCTGCCCAGGTATAGGCCATTTAACCAACCAGTCAGGTATAATGTTTTAGGCAGGTTTGCACAACAAGGATAGGTGTATTAGGGAGTAACAAGGTCTTGAGGGCCAGCAACCAGCATCAAGATAAAGCATTAGAGTCTGAGAGTCTTGAGAGTCTGTCCCTACAACAGCTCTCTGCCACTGTGAATGTATCAGGTAAATTAGAAAGCATTTTAGTGAATGATAGAGCATTGTGCCCCTATTATAATTGGCATGAGATACATTTGCTTTTTATAACCTTAGACACATCACAAATTTAAAATGGATTTTCTAATGACTTTAAGGCAAAAGTATGTAGAATAAAGTCACCATGGTAAACACAATATATTCTTAAAAATCAGATTTTGCCATTGTTTAGCTGTGTACTTTAGTAATTTCATTAAAAAATTATCCATTGTTTTTGCTTTGTTTGGTCTCCCCCCCCCCCACTCTCTTTCTCTCTGTGTGTGTGTCTCTGTGTCTGTCTCTCTGTCTCTCTCTGTCTCTCTCAGACTCTCTCTCTGTCTCTCTCTCTGACTCTCTCTCTGTCTCTCTGTCTCTCTGTCTCTCTCTCTGTCTCTCTGTCTCTCTGTCTCTCTCTCTCTCTCTCTTACATCTCTCATCTCTCCAGAATCCTTTTGACAGACAGCTTGTATTAGCATGGCAGAAGAGAAGGATTGCTTGACCTAGAGTGCTGATGAAAATAAAAATTAAAACACTGGCCTAATTTGGCATGCAGATAATACTTTAACCATGCCTGCTATAGCTTTCGTCCACATTCATCAATACTGCAGTAGAATAAGACCTTCAAATGCTGGCAACCCAGGGCAGACTCTCCTGCTCTATGACAGGGCTGCAGCGCTCGATTTATCAGCAGTGACAGGGATGGCTCTGGTTAGATTTCAAAGATCATGCTGTAGTCTTATTATCCAAACCATTTAGTTTTACAGAGCATACACTTCTGTAAGGCTTTTAAACCTCATGTATAAGGTATAGTTTACTGGCTGCTTTCTTATACTGCACATTAGATTGCGCTAAAATCATAAATAATTATTGTAGCTATTAAATCACTATTACATCATTTAAATAAATAGCATGTTAACCAAGTTCTAAATTATGAGATTATTTTTCACAGTAATTTTTCTCCTTACTCTGCTGTGAAATTACCTATTAATGAGAGAAAAGAATCATGTATGCTTTTAAACTTGGAAGTCCTTATAATTTTCCCTTTAAAACAGTTTCTTAATAAAAGAAAATAACAACAGTGCCCCATTCTAATTAAGCCCCATCCTGGAGTCTGAGGCTCAGCACTTCTCAAGGTTTCTGTCTGTAGTCCACTCATAGGTACAGAGAAAGGTTGTGAAGTGGTGTCATACTTGCAAAGCTGGCGAGTTACCGTGCACGCTTTTCAGAGTCACCCTCCCAACAAAACCGGTTTGGTAAATGCCACTAACACTTGGAGAAATAACAAATCAAGAAATTGATTTCTATTTTTATAAATAATGGCTACATCCCCAAATGGATTTATAAATTAATTGCTGTCTTATTGGAATAAACACCTCCTTCTGTGAACTTGATTGATGTTATCTGTTGAAGTCCTTGTTCTGAGCCCCGTCCTTCTCAGTTAGTGTATCACAGCTGCGGCTTTAATTTACTGATCGTGTTAATTCTGATTAATAATCACCAACAGTGTCTTCTCATTTATCAACAGGCGGTCACAGCAACATGGTACTGGGATTGGTCAAACTTGCTGCCAAATTACCTGGGACTGGATAAGACGACCTTTGGTACACTACTCAAAAACAGGTGATAAGACTGAAGTCCAGGGCTTGGGAGTGTGTATGTAGCATGCATGTCAATTTGGAGAGGAGTGAAAGCATTTTATTGGCAAAGTAATCTCTTGTTTTAAATTTAGTTGCTTATCTTAAAAAATAGGACTAGTTATTGGTACACCTTCACAATTCTGTTTCCCATAATGAATATTTACAAAAGTAGTTGATTTTTGTCTTAATTATATTTTTTTACTTTGTATATTGAATGGTTCACTACTGTAAACACAAAAAGTTACTGACCTGAATGTCATTATCAGGGTATACCTTTGTTTACAGGAATTTCATGAATGCATGCAAAATGCCAGAGAAAATCAACCAGTGTAATCAAGGCAAATGTAAGAAAGACTGTCAAGACTGAATTTTATACTTTTCAGCCAGTTATTTTGGCACTGTCTTATTATACCCTCACTTACATATTGTTTTAAATACACACACTTTTATTTTCTCTTTAACCTTTGTGATGTATCCTTATATCTTTGCAAAAATATTGAATATCATTTCCTTGAATAATGATATAAGAACATAGTAAAATTTTTATACCATCCTTGAGAAATCTGAGCATGTGATAAAGCTTGTCTAAGAAAGATTGAAGTATACCAAAATGAATGTTTATATAAAAAGAAAAAGCAACCAAAACCCAAAACGCCAGTATTAGTGGTAAAAAAAATTATACCTCATATAGACGGTCACAATAGTATTTTAATATTTTGCATATAAATTAAGATCATTTTTCTATTAGGACTACAGTGCAAGAATGAATACCTTCTTCATGGAGGACAGAGCCTTTCTGTCATGTAGCTTGAGAGCTGTTCATTTTCAGTATGAGGTGGATGTACTCTGGTCTTGTACCCTGGTTATTGGGGACTGTGAGAAGTGGGTTGATGAAAGGGAGGCCAGGCCCCCTGTTGAACCAAATTATATGTTGTGTTCACAATATTAAATTATTATTTGGAAATAACCTTGAAAAGAAGCTTTTCCCCCTGCTCTTTGGAAAGTTTTGAGTTTATACAGATAACCATTTGTAATTTCCTAGTTTTTATTCAGTCATGAATTTCTGCTTCCTGAGTGAGGTATCCCAGAAGCAGAAAGACACACACGGTATATACTTACTCATATAGACATATAATATAGGATAAACCTACTAAAATCTGTACACCTAAAGAAACTAATCAAGAGGGGGGACTCTGGCTAAAATGCTCAAACCCCATCCAGAAAGGCAAAGAGGATGGACATCAGAAGAAGGGGAAAACAGGGAACAAGTCAGGAGTCTGCCACAGAGGACCTCTGAAGGGCTCTGCCCTGCAGACTATCAAAGCAGATGCTAAGACTTATGGCCAACCTTTGCGCAGAATGCAGGAAATCTTATAAAAGAAATGGGAAATAGTAAGATCTGGAGAGGACAGAAGCTCCACAAGGAGAGCAACAGAACCAAAAAATCTGAGCACAGGGGTCTTTCCTGAGACTGATACTCCAACCAAGTACTATGCATGGAGATAACCTAGAACCCCTGCACAGATGTAGCCCATGGCAGTTCAGTCTCCAAGTGGGTTCCATAGTAACGGGAACAGGGACTATCTCTGACATGAACAGATTGGCCTGCTCTTTGATCACCTGCCCCTGAGGGGGGAGCAGCCTTACCAGGCCACAGAGGAAGACAATGCAGCCACTCCTGATGAATTTCTGCTTCTAATCAACTAAATAGCACTCTAGGGACAGGACAGCCTTCAAAACATACTGCATTTGTATCGTATATGAGCCATCTAAGTAATTTCTGTTTTAACAGAAATTTATTTGTTATCTGTTTAATAAGTATATTTTAATACTGTATTTTAATTACATCACTAAATATCAAAGCCTATTTCCCTGAGATATGTACAGCAGTGAGTAGTAGGAGTTTTTAAAAAAATTATTCTGGAATAACAGGTCAGAGCAGTTCCCTTGGAAAAGGCTCATGAATCTTTAATAAAAGCAGCCAGAATCTCATCTTAGTAAGAACCTTGGGTTTTTTAAGAATGGTATGAAAAGCATTCTACTGAAAACTCTGAGACACCACAAGCAACAATGAGCCTAATCGATTTACCCTAGAATGAGGAGAGACACCTGAGAGCAATATCAGCTCTCACTTCGTTTTAAGAATCTTATGTATGGGTTTGGATTGATGCTGAGCAAGTAAGGAAATGGTTTCTGTTATTTTTCCCTAAAACTCTAAAGCACTCTCCTTTCTGACCTATCTGAAAATACTGACTTTTTAAAATAGTGTTTTCAGTTTTTGATAGCATGATTACCTGAAGGGGCCATAATTGAAAATGAGAGTGCAGAATAATGAACCTTTAGAACGAGGGCTGTGCATGTCATCCACTGTCTACAAGGTGATGTTTCTTACTTGCAGTGTAGTCTTAGGTTAGGCAGTGCCAAGGCGGAGACTGCAGAGCAGCTCAGCTGTATGTGTTCCGTTTTTTGTTGCCAAATCAAAGTACAAACCAAGGACACAAATGCATACTGCCTTCTGCTTCTTTCCTTGGTGATAGTGTTGTAGTTACTGTGGCTTGCATGCATGAATGAGGCTGTGAATGTTGCCTCACATGATGCTGTGAGGCAAACTGATTTCAATATGTAAACATAGAACTGTTTTGGAGGACAGCATCCACAAGATTCCCTTCTAAAAATGCCTTTGTGACCAGAACAGGCCGCCCTCATCCCAAGTACAAGACAAGCATGAGAAAGTAGGATTGCTGGGTTCTCAGGAGCTTATCTTTGACTTTAGATTTCTATATAGATAAAAGAAATTATGTAGCTACTCCATGGAGTTGATATACCAAGAGTGTTAAAATATTTGTAAGTCAAAATACATTTGCAGGAAGGTGTCCAGTGTTATTTCTGTCAGGTAAGGAGACTGAAGATTCATCGTAGCTCAATTGCCAAAGGACTTTTGTCATGTACGAGGCCCTAAGTTTAATCTAGTTATTAAAGTAAATAAATAAATAAATAAATAAATAAATAAATAAATAAATGAATGAATGAATGAATGAATGAATAAATAAATAGTTGTGGAATAGAGGCCCTAGACCACCAAGTTATGGCAATTTCAGGTCTAAATCAGTAGTTCAGCTTGACAAGACAGCTATCAGGGCATAGAACACCTAGGCTTAGGTGACAATTAGGGAGAAAAACATCAATAATCAAGAGGCCAAGAAGGCCATGCATGAGAAAGAATTTCAAGCTGAATACTGGGGGGGACAGTTTATATGTATGCAAGAGAAATGTGGGTCTCAGCAACATCTGTATGTAGAGCATTTCTGGCTTTTATTGCATGACTCCAAAGGCAGAGTAAAGCTTGAAGTGGCAACCTCAGTCCTTGTCAGGGTGTGCCTTGGACCTGGCAATAGCCTCACATCAAAGTGCCTCTCTCTAATCCATGATACCCCATGGGTTGCTTCTTCAGGTTCCTTGTACTCTCTACATTATTTTCCATAGTAAGCCCCCCCCCCCGGATTCACAAGGACAACATCATTCCATCTGGGGCAAATATCACCTTCTGAAAGTGTTCTTGCCTTATCACGTACTTAAAAGAGCCTTGTGACACCTTACATTCTGTTCTCTGTAGTGTTTGCTTACCTAGCTGTAATCTGAAACCTAAATTTTCATTTGATTTCCTTTTCAAGCATACGCTTTAGGGTAAAGCATAAGTTGTATGAGATTAGCACTGTAGCTGCCGACAGCAATGCCTTGAACAGCCTGGACACATAGTGAGCTCTAGGCAGCACTAGCTGAAATAACAAATAATAAATGAAGACGAGGAACCCACAGGAAAAGTTGGCTCCTGACAGGTGAGCACAGGGTGTGTTGTCCCTGTATGTGATTCTGTATTAATGACCACATTTGTATACAAAATGTCTCTGATAAATATTAGGTTGAAAAGCTCTACCAATGTATATTTATCCTTCACACTTTCAACATTTGGAAGTCAGGCAGGTTAGTTGTAATCTTTCTGTTTAAAATGTCCGGCTTATTTTTATTACGTGAAATTTGGCTCAGATTAAAAGAACAAGAAGCGGGTCTTTGTTGTTAATTAATTGGCCCATTTTGAATCATAACCCCTGTCTGCAACAAAGACTGCTCTTCAATATCTTGATTCATAAGTCTTCCACACTGGGGGGAAAGGGTTTGTGTCTGTTAAACGACACTAAGCCTGAGAGGGTAAACTTTAAGATGGAGTTAGCTGCCAAGAGTATCTAGTCTAGCCTTTTGAAGTTAATTATGGGTGATTGGTGATTTTTTTCTGCAGCATTTGAAAGAACAGAAGTATCTGAGATCTTATGAAAGAGATCCTGAATATGTGTCAATGATATACATGTGTCTGCTTAGAAAGTTTGCCACTGCAGAGAATAAGAACTCCTTGGACATTCACAAAATCAGCGCATAGTTCACTTCTACACATTTCCCTTTAATGTTCTGGAAGAGCAAGTGCTGGGGTTGTACATTGATCTTTTGAAATAATAAAGGTTCTTATCCCTGCTTCTTACTATTATGTCCCTACTTCCATTCTCTCTCACTTTAAAATAACTCCAGCCCATTAAATGAGGTGGTGATTGCATTTCTGGAGAGTGCATGGCCGGCTCCGATCCTTCCTCCATGGCAGATCTCCAGACTGCCATTTGATATTGTTTGCCTTGTCAGTGGATCGAATTTATGTTGCTTCTTTTCTCATTCCCTTATTTACTCAGACTAGTTCCCAAGAATTGTGTTAAAAATATCTTTGAATACAGTAGAGTGCTGTGCTGTTTTAACTATGTAAATATACTGCATATGAGTTTGGCTTCAAGTTGAGCAAACACAATTAAATGTGATGGCAGGAACAGCCGAAGGGGCGGCAGTGGCAGATTCCTGGCTGTCACTTTGGTGTCTTTCCAGGTGGACAATAACCCTGTGTTTGAGAGGAAAGCAAGATTAGAAAATGTGCTGAAAAGAGCTGTTGATCCATGGAGTTGCTTGCCTTTAATAATAATTATTAAGTGACTTTGGCCTTGTCAAATGATAGTGTGTGCCCTACCATGGGGAAACAACAGGAATTATCATCTCTGGCCTCAAACTGCACACCCTGCACTCCCAAGTGGCCATTAGCAGTCATGGCTGCCATTAATACAATGTTTATAGTTGCTTAAAGCAGTAAATTCCTGGTGCAGCAGCAGGCGGCATGGCTATAGAGACGTGGGTTTAAGGAAAGAAGTGATGCAGATCTTAGAGTATGCACATCCCAGTTCTTACACGCAGTACCTATGCCATGACCTTCAGATTTGGTGTCTGGGTGTTTGTTGTTGCTGCTGCTATTTGTTTTGTTTGATTTTGTCATGTTCCAGCTCCACAGAGGTCCCATTTCTTCCCACCTCAACTGAAAGACCTGGCCTTGCTTACTCCCACCTGTTTTCTCTCCTTGAACTGAAGGGTGCACTCCCATCCAGAACTCCTACAGCAGCACATTGTTTGTACAAAGATTGCCTTATATATACTTAGGATAAATTAAGTTTAACACTGGAGCTGAAGGGGTTAGTTCACAAATCAAATTGAATCATGAATATACCATTTTCTAATGAGAAACATGTATGTCTACTCTTTGTGGTGTATAAAACATTTTCACAAAAACATTTTCACCCTTTGACCCTTACTATAACCATGAAAATACAGACAAATAAGAAGGACAGTGCAAAACATTAAATAACACGAACAGTGTCACAGATATTAAATGGCAACTAGTACTCAAGTGAAACAGTCCTTATTCTAAATCTGTTGGCTTATGTGGTATTTCCTACTCCTGGTCAGTTTTTCTTTTCTTTTTTTTTAAAGTTGTATACTCCTGGCAATAGTACTGATGATAGTGAAGTCAATGGAGAGAGTATGGCTTTAACTATAACCCAACAATAACCTTATAAGATAGATCATTTTTTTTAGTAATAAAACCGAGGCACCAAGGCACAGAACTCTGAATAATGGTGTTCAGATTCAGATTCTAGTCCAAGTTCTTAACTACTATTGTCTAATGATTCTATAGAGCTCAGCTTTAGTTAACACACATTCTCAAGTATCTATTGTGCTCAAAGCATTTATTTGAAATATGTTAACAATTTTCTAAGGAATATACTTAAACACTGACAGGCTGGGTAACGTCTCAGTCAGCCTGGGATCACATATATGGTCGGGTCTTATGAGATAAGACTATCCCACTAACATTGACGCCGTCTTAGCTGTGTACTCTATGATCTTAACACAGTGACAAAACACCCTAATGACACGGTGCTCAGAATGTGTCCCTATCATCAAGCAACACAGTGATATACTTTGATGGGCCTCTTAGTGTTGCTGACAAACTTAATAACTAATGCAATAAGATTCAAATTACTTACTAAGAATCTCCCATAGTTCCTTCTAAAAGTCCAATTTTGTTTTTGTTATCTCTAATCCTTTTGAGAAAGAGAGCCCTCTATGTTGAGAAGTTGAAGGATAAATAGTACTTGGATTGGGCTGGCCTCGGGGCTATGACTGGACTATTTCCAGTGGCTTGGAGAAGAACACCACTGTCTTGACAAATTAACAGGAATACAGGATGTTAAGAACATTTGAGGTAGGGGGAATATAGTGGCTATGGAAAACAGGTTCTTATATATGGCAAGATTAAATAACTGAGTTATGTAAGTTAACAAGGATGCAATTTAAACACCAACTCCATTACTCAAGTGAGAAAATAGACAACCTAAATAAATATGTTAAATGCTACTGAACAGAAATGCAGAATTGGCAACATTTTGATGAAAGGAAGGTATAATAATTTTCTCAAAAGCAGCCTTGGGAGAAGTTTTTGCTTGTCAGATTGAACCAAAATTCACTTTGTAATAAATTTTCATCTGCCTAATTATGCATTCACATGCTGGCACTTTGGGGTTCTCGCAATGGATCAAAAGCTATTTAAAACCTTGCTTGCATAGAACACACTTTCTTTTCAATGACTACTCTGTAAGTATTTTCCCCATCAAACACTGTTCTGACTCCAAAGTCTCTGTGATGTCCTCCTGTAAAACTTTTAACACAGGTTCCACCAGAAGTAGCTGCCGTAGGCCGATTGATTCAGCCTGACTGAGGATGAAAATACTGTGGCTATCTGGAAGGTGTGTTGAAGGCCGTGCTTTTTTTGTGTGTGTGTCACTAGCAACATAAATGAGGAAGTGATATTTTTGAAGATATTTTCCTATGATATAATTGTGAAATAAATTTTGTCTATTAAATATTATAGCAAATCTGAGGAACAAAAGAGGACTCACAATGAATCTTCTGTCCTTTACATTGTTTCTGTCAAGTGTTCTGTCTGAGAGATGGGAAAGTATAGCACAACCAGATAGAAGAACGGGAGGCATTGTAATCAGAGTTCAGCATAGGTAACATCAAGGCTTGAGAAAGCTGGTGCTGTGGTTTGCGTAGAAAACTGTCCTGAAAGGCTCCTGTGCTGGAGGCCTCCCCAGCCTGTGGTGCATTTGGAAAACAGTGGAACCTTTAGGATGTAGGGCCTAGTGGAAGGAGTTGAGCCAGTGGTGGGGAATGCTTTGAAAGGGTACTTTTGGAACCCAGTCCCTTCTCCTTTGTTTTCATGTTGCCATAAGGTAAGAAGCTTTTTTATACTATGTACTCCCCTTCTTGATGTCTTACTTCACCATAGGCACCAAGCCAGCAAAGCCAGCTGGGTGTGAACCAAAATCTCTGAAGCCAACAGACTAAACTAACCTTTTTTGTTATTAAGTTGCTTATCTCGGGTATTTGGTCATAGAAGCTGTCTGATACAGGTGGAATGAGGCATAAACGTTATTTTAGTAAACAGTGTTTTCTTCACTGCATTTTCACTGCTAAATTTTATTCACAACATAGAGACAAGTGAATGGATGTTGGCTGCTTAGGACAGAGTTACAGATTGAGTTGAAAGAGGAGTGTGTGGTAAGAAGGGGGGGTCATGGTCCCCTCAGGCCTTTTACTCCAGAATAATGAGAGTAAGATCCCGTCTTTCAAATCCTTGATCCTAAAGTTTCTTGGGCACATATGACCCTAAAGTTTCTTGGGCACAAATAAAGCAATCGCAGAGCTTGTATGATGCATAGATCAAATGGCCTTGGAGTCTGCTACTAAAACCCAATTTGCCTTATTTTGCACAGCATCAATGGGATGCTTCTTCATAAGGACACTTTTGGCATATGATTGATGGCTCTGGTGTCAAGATGGGCTAGTTTAATCGTGGCCTTGGAGAGGTGTGCCTGATCTGTCTTGCTCTTCATCACTCTGTTCTCACAGGCTGTTCTGGAGTGGCACAATCTGCTATTTAGTGCTTAAGTTTGTCTCTGAATGGCAGTGGGTGTGCCCCAGGAGGTGGAGGAGCTGTGTCTGCATCAGCTGGTGTGTTCAGGTTTCTGCTCCAAACTGACTCTTCTCAGATGACCTTAAAATAAATTTATAGTCTCCAACAGGTGTCTGAAGATGAAACAAAGTAAAATTGTTTGCTGATTAATTGTTTCTTTTTAGCATTTAGCTAAATCTAGAAAGGATTTTAGAGCCAGCTGAAGTTATGTTTCAGCAAACGTACGTACGTATAGATGCTCCTTCATAACAACCCTGAAATGTTTATGAGATGTGTGATTTCAATGCACTCGTTGGAAATAATGTTATTCTACAAAGTAAAGGCATCCATAATGTTGCTACAAGGGAGAATATTTGCTTCCTCTCACACATTTTATTTAATAATTTTACTTCTTTAAAAGGAAAACAGCACACAATTTGAAAATGCAATTTCCCTGAAGTGTTCCGTTTGCCGATATGGTTTTCATTTTCTTCATTATGCTGTGGTGGAGGGTTGCCATACTTAGAAATGTGCAGCTTCCCTCCCCAAAGGCAGCAGATGGTGTAACTAATGTGTGCTTTGGTGCAGGATTTACCGTGAGTGATGTTATCCAGGACTTCAGGAGATGGGAGTCCTGCCCTCAAAAAGCATGGACTCTTATCCCATTTGGATCATTATGACATTCAAATTTAATTATGTTAAAGAGTGAAAAACTTAAAACTTTTTAAAAGGCTTGGATAAGTTTAAATGACTCCTTTTTCTTTCTCTTTTTTTGTGCAAAAATATTTCATCTAGAAACCATTTAGTTTACATGTTACCCAGTCTTTTGTTACTATAACAAACTACATGAGATAATCAACTTAAATGAGAAAGGCTTATTTTAGCCTACAGTAGATTGCACAATTCTTTCTGAAGAAACATTCCAGTGACCTCAAATCTTCCTGGTAACAGCTCCAGCACCGCTCAATAGCCCCCTTTGTTGGCTGTTTATAATACAAGCCTTATGGGCCTTTTGGGCACTTTCAATCCTGGCTATAGCAAGTTATTCCAAGTATATTGGCAAGTGTTTTCTTTACTGATTGCTTCAATACTGGAAGATGAAGCAACCTCTTAGCAGGGTATAATTTGGGGCGGGGCAGATTTCTACCCAAGGAAACTGAGCTTCAGCTATGAAAGTCCGGTATACTGATGAACCTTTAAGAAAGCACTGTGTTCAGTTTTACTAACTTACTTTGAAAAAGAAAAAAAACACTTAAAGTAGATCTGGTCACATTCTCCTTTGAGTCAAACTGTCATTAGAACTACATTGTGATTAAAAAAAAAAAAGTTTAGTTGTTTAGAACATGAGTCTGTGGTGCTATGCTATCTTTGGGGACCAGATTCATGTGCTGTGAGTTATGATGTCCTTGTTCTGGGTAACGGATAATAATGCTTCATCAATTACTCATTATTCATTTCTATTGCTTTACATAGAATGATTAAACCTCCATTCCAAAATACAAAAGAATTCTGAGTTGTGAATTCCAGGATAGTGATTTTTATGTGATGCTGTGATTAATTAGCAATGTCCACCATAAACAAGAATAGAAGATGGTGGCTAAGTATTTTTGTTTGTGTGATTTAATTTGCATCCTCAGTAAAGGGAAGCAGGAAATCAACCTGATTATTGTTTAACAGCATTCTGTGCTCTTGGAAGTTTTTTTTTTATGGAAAAAATCTTAAATCTTCTTATTTTCTGTTTAGAAAACATTTTTTTGAGGGGATTTGCTGAAATCAGAGCTGGTAGATAGTTGAAGAGTGGCTCAAGCCCAAACTGACTTGGTCCCTAAGCCATAAACCACCTTAACAGATCTACATTCAGAAACTCATGGCTTTATTTTCCAGCTTATTCAAGGTATCACTTTTTCCTGGTATGAGTTAATGTTTTATTCTTTGAAGCCACCAAAGTAAATATTATAGATCAAGGGTAATTAGCCAATGGTACCTTTGAATCACATGGGAAGAGTGGGCACATTGTGAGTCCTTGTTGATGGTGGCCAGTTAAATTCCTGAATAAGCCAATGTTTTTAGCAGCCAAAAATCTACTCTCAAAACATTCCAAATAACAGAATTACCAACCTAGATTTATGAATTGTTACATGTTTTTCAAGCCATAATTCTTAATATAGACCTCAAGTAAGAAAATGGGGTGAAAAGGTAATGATTATGATGATTATAAAGAATTTTCATTATACTCTGACATGATAAAGTAAAAGAGAATGTTTTCTTGGAGAGTGGTAGTGCATAGCTAGAAATAGCTCTTAGTCTATATTCAGTCGATTTCAATTTTCAGGGAATGGGAAGATGATAGTAGAGCGCAGAGTAATTGCAAGAGTTTATCTTACAAATTCTCTTCCAATTCTGGGCTGTTCACCTATAGGGTTACAGGAGATTTGTTAATATCATGGCTCAGAAATGGAAATTGTTAGAGTGGAAACCTTAGGCTAGGCTCCTTATTGATTGTAGTTAGTATTGTGCTTCTGTCTGTCATTGTGCTTCTGTCTATCAATACGTTCCCCACTGCTGGACTTGAGTATGGAAAACATATATCAAGTAGTTACCTTAAAAATGCCTTTTAGCATTCATGTGTACCTTGCTTGTGTTTGGAAGCTGTAAAGGTGCTGCAAAATGAACCTGTGGTTTTTCCCCTGAAATCAAGGTCCCTGTCTCTTAGCCTGGGTTTCCCATTGCTTTCTCTTGAGCTGGGCTGGTTTTGCTTCCACTGTGATTATCCTCTCAGTTCCCTGTCTATCTCCTCTCACATTTTCATGTTCACACTTTGCTTTAAGAGAATAGGGAGAGAATTGCCTACACCTAAACTTCTTTAAGTTCTAAAGCAGGACTTGGAGGAAGGAAGCTTCTCTGGGCTCAAGTGTAAGTTCCAAGAATGTAGCCACACTTCATGTGGACCAGGGAGGAGGAGGGGCTCTAAACAAGACTCAGCTTCTCCAGTTGTGCTAATCATTTATAGAAACTTAAAGCTAAGTGAACTGTCTCATGGTGAATAAAAACACCCTTGCTTCTTCTGAAAATAGTGTGTGTAGCAAAAGAGATGACATTGAAGAAGTCCCCCTTTAGTGCAGGGAATCTGGAATTATCACTCTAAAAATTGATACTATGAAATATCATTAAGGAGAGCATTTGTATGTTACTCTTTAGATTGGCAAGTTATGACAAACCCACATTCATGTTACTTGAATACATCTTTTGTCTAATTTTACATGCTTTTTGACTTGTCTGGAAAATGACATATTGAGGTTTTCATTAGCTTTAACCAGGTGTGATTTTCTTACGGAAGATAGCCCTGCAGGACTTCCCTTTGAGGGGAATAAAGCAGCGAAGCTAAGAAAGGCCACAGCCCTTTCTCAGATGGTAACAATGAGCTGAAAGACTCATTAATCAACCACAGGGTCACAGGTGTGATGGCTTGCCTACAAACTGCCAGCAGACTGTGAAAGTCACATCCGACAGGCTGAACTGTCAAATGAGCCCCATCCACAAACACTAACAGCCAAATGTCAATTCTTTTATACTGAAGATGTGATTTTTGAAATGTTAAATTTCCTCCAAACTTTCTGTGAAATATGATTTTGTTTCATAAAACACAGATTTTTAAACAAGATCAAGTTTGACATTATAAACATTTATTAATGTCTCTTCTTTATGTTGTCTATTAAGTCTTCCTTAATGCTTATTTGCATTTCTCTGTTTTAAAAATCTGTTCTTCTACATGGCTTTTGAATGTATATTTCTTTGAAACACTTGAGAAATTAAAATTTTCTACTGTTTAGATTACAGAAGTTTTTGCACATTTTAAGTAGTGAAAACAAACTGGAAGATTTGACATGTGGCTTTTCTAGAGTCTTACAGCATAATTATAGTCATTAACCTTCCTAATGAATGTGTAGGTTGTAGCTTAGGGAAGTTTTGATGAAATGTACTAGTATGTTTGTGATAGCCTTAAATAAAGCTGGGATTTCCAAAGCTGCTCCTCCTGTGACTCCTGCAGTAACTTCTGGTTTTGTTCTTTGTACTGTCAAAGCTATGACTCTCTCTCTCTCTCTCTCTCTCTCTCTCTCTCTCTCTCTCTCTCTCTCTCTCTCTCTCTCATACACACAGAGAGAAAACCATACACACACATATATACACACATATACATATTCTCCTTGTTCTTTTTCTTTAATTTAGATTGTTTTATGTATGTGTCCATGTGCCTTCCACAAGTGTGCAGGTACTCATAGAAGCCAGAAGAGGAAGTTGGATGCCCTGGAACTGGAGGTAGGGGTAATTGTTAATTGCCCCAAGTGGGTGCTGGGATACAGTCTTAGGTCCTCTGGAAGAGCAGCAAATGCTTTTAACCATGGAGCCATGTCTCCAGTCCCTTATTTTGTTGATTTCATGACACAGGGGAGGTAATGTAGAATACATTGCCCTCCTGACCTAGTGTAGAGCACATTACCCTCATGACCCTGTAGGCTTTCCAGACCTAGGCCTTCAGATCCTTGCCTTAGCAACTGTCTCAGGCTGCACCGAGACCTGCTGAATCAGATACGTTCCCCCAAGGCTGGGGTCTTGTCAGGCACTGCCTGTGCACACAAGCAGCAGGAGCATTGGCAGAAGGCAGACTTAGAAAGTTCCTTCATCTTACTAGATTTTTCCTGCCTTTTTACTTCAATAATACGTTCAATAATGAGACTCCTCATATAAAGCACATATAAAAATCTCATTTAATTATCTAGACATGTCAAACAACATCAAATATAATGAACAGGAATTAAAGAACACTGAACACAACAAGACCAATCACATGGTATCAGCATTTCTAGTGAATGAGGTGGTATTGAATGAGAGAGGCAGGGAATTTGGTGTATATGAGACCTCCTTGTTCACACAAATCTGACAAAATAGCTTCATTCACTATAAGGCAGTTTGATGATGGAGTTTAAGGCTCAAATGTGGCCTCATTTTACTTTATTCTCTAATGTTTCAGTACTATTGAGAACGCTAAACATCATGATGACCATTTTGAATTTTATTACTTGAATTGTTTCCTTTAAAGTCAACTTTGATTATAAAATAAATTGGTAATAAAATTTCTTGGAAATGGAATGAAATTGAACAAAATGTTATTTTTGTACTATTGCAGATACCTGGTTGCTCCTGGGATTTTGTGGGAGGGTGGCACCTAGCTGGTTCAGTCCTGGCACCTCTCAACAGTGACTTGTATTGACTTGACAATGGAAGATCAAGATACAAAGGACAAAGCCCACATCCTGACAACGTGCTGGGTTCCCACACCCTCTATTTCTTCTATGCCTTTCTCTAAATGTGTTAGCTTTATGGAAGAAAGCAAGTGAATCTGTCTGAAAGGTTAGAAAGTTGGCAGTAGTATAATGGCAAAGGTGACAATTGCAATAAAAAGACACACACGTAAAATTTTCATTAGCATGCAGTGCCCAGTGTCTGGATTAGTCTACACATACTTGTTGAAGTAATCCTTGTGAATCTTCCAGCATTATGCTGTCTCCACACTTCCGTGTAAAACTTCTGACAGCTACTCTTATGTTGGCAAAGACTAGAAGAGGAGCTGCCCAATCACAGTCTTATTTTCCAGTGAAATGTGTCACTGCTTTACTTTTAGTTTAATGGAAATGCGTCAGAAAAAAAAATGTGACTATGATCAGTAGGCCCTGATGAAAGTCTTTTAATTTACTTTTTCTCCAGTTGTGACTGGCTAATAACCTCCTGCTTTTTTACATTAATTATATACCCTTTTAAAACAATATGAGCATAGTCCCTTCAGTTACTATAATAAAAAATCTGAGACCTACATTGAAATATATTGAAATTCTAACCACCAAAGTGTAAATAAAATTAACAATAAAAAGGTATGATGAGTTTTTACTAGGATAATTATGGGGGTAATTGCATATTGGATTTGGGTAAAACTAAAAACATTTGTATAATATACAGTTAAACCTTTTTAAACGGTGTGTTGGAAATCAAAGTCTTCCATTGTCTTTTAGATTTAAAAAGTTCTCTAAAATCTGAAGTAGAACAGTATTTAAAAGGTTAATTTCATCTTATCATTCTTCTAATAATTAGCTCTTTAAAATATTTGACAGTTTTTTTCATGACTATTGTCTTTTGCATTTTAAAATTATATTTGCTGTAACTTTTTAAATTAAATTTTATTTTTTATATTAATTACATTTTATTCGCTTTGTATCCCAGCTATAACTCCCCCCTTCACTCCCTCCATCCTTCCCTCATCTCCTCCCATGCCCCTCTCCAAGTCCACTGATAGGGGAAGTCCTCCTCCCCTTCCAACTGACCCTAGCTTATAAGGACTGGCTGCATTGTCTTCCTCTGTGGCCTTGTAAAGCTGCTCCTCCCTGGGCAGGGGGTTGGGGGTTGGGGGAGGGCTGGGGTCAAAGAGCCAGCCACTGAGTTCATGTCAGAGACAGTCCCTGTTCCCCTTTCTAGGGAACCCACTTGGATACTGAGCTTCCATGGGCTACATCTGAGCAGGGGTTCTTGGTTATATACATGCTTGGACCCTGGTTGGAGTATCAGTCTCAGAAAAGACCCCTGTGCCAAGATATTTTGGTTCTGTTGCTCTCCTTGTGTCGCTCATGTCCTCTCCAGTTCTTACTAACTCCCCTTTTCATGTGATTCCATGCACTTTGCCCAAAGTTTGGTTATGAGTCTCAGCATCTGCTTTGATACTTGCTGTAACTTTTGACTTTACAAAAAAAGTTAGTAATCCAGTCTGCTTATTGTTTAATTTGATCAATTAAAGCAACAGAATGAACTGTGACTTCTCTCAGATAACTTATTTATGATATTGTTTTCATGCTCTGTGCCATTTCTGCACACCTGTGAGAACAACCCTAGTTAATCCTGATGAATCACAAAAACAAAGACAGCAGCAGTGACCTTTGAGAAGGTAGACCTAGAGCACTGGTTCTCAATGTTGATATCATGTATCAGACATTTACACTATGATTCATGACAGTAGAAAACTACAGTTAGGAAGTAGCAACAAAATAATTTTATAGTTGGGGGTCACCACAACATGAGGAACTGTATTAAAGGGTCGCAGTATTAGGAAGGTTGAGAACAACTGACCTAGAGGGAAGAAAGCAACGTAACAGGGTTAAGAGGGCACATGACAGGGTAATGGTGAAAGGGTGTAATCAAAACACATCATTTTTATGCACAGAATTCTCCAAATAGTACCACCCTCACCTATCCAAATTTAGCAGAATGTAAGCAACTGTGAAGGAATGTCTTCCTGATGGGAAGAACCCGCAGCCTAACGTGTTTCAGGTGTTTCCTTGCCTGGAGACATACTCTATCTACTTATGTAAGTTGTTCACCCTTAAAACTGCTTGAAACAATGCTGCCACATGCTCAGCTATGACGATGAGGAAATGGATGAAAGAAGTGAGTCATTTCAATGTCCTGTGCTCAAGGCCTAAGTGAGGCACACAAGCCTGTGGTCTTTCAGTCAGACTGGCAGAAAGTACAAGTTGTAATGGCCCTTGGTATGGATAGTTGCTTTTCTGGGAACAGGGAGGGAGCCAGTTTTTGTTAATGTAAATTATATGATATGAGTTCAAATAGATAATGACATAATGATGACACTTTGTAAGCAACCAGAAAGCAAATATTCATGACAACCTTTGCCCAGGAAAAGAGCACAGATAGCACCTCAGAAATGACCCTACCTCAAAATAGCAAGCAACAAACACGACCTTTTCCATTCCTAAAGGCTCAGAGTCATGTACAGTCATGCACATGATATATAGATCAATGTCATTTAATACATTCATGCTTTGAAAAATCACTACCATCATCTCCAGATTTTTACATCTAGCCAAATATAAAACTTTGTACACATCAAACAATAACTTTTCTCTCGGTTCCTGAGGCCTGCCTTCTATTTTCTGTCAGTATGAAATTGAAGATTATAAATAGCTCATATAATTGGAGTCATCATCCTTCTGTGATAAGGTTTTTTCACTGAGCATAATGTCTTTAAGGCACACCCGTGTTTTAGCATATGTCATGATTTCTGTCTGTTTCTTGTCCGAACAGTTTTCTGTTTTAGGTGTGTACCACATTTCATTTCTCCATGCAATTCCACACATACAACAATGTTTTATTTTACCTTTAGGCTATTGTGAGTAACACAATTGTTATATATATATATCCAATATTGTCCCTTTTTTTCAGTTTATTAGGATACATATTCAAGAGTGGGATTGAGAGGGATGCTTACTTCCTGAGGGATGTGCATGTGTCCCATAAAGGCTATAGAACTTTATATTACTGTCTGTAATATACAAGTTTGCTGATCTCTTCAAAACTTTTTTAAACTATTTTTTAAAGATTTATTTTTTTATATGTGAATAGGTTTTTAAATTAAATTTTTATTTTTTATATTAATTACAGTTTATTCACTTTGTATCACTTTGTAGCCCCCTCGCTCATTCCCACTC
>CM053743.1:88967713-89065541 GCA_028658305.1 Pachyuromys duprasi | reverse complement strand
CTCCTCCCCTTCCATCTGACCCTAGCCTATCAGGTCTCATCAGGACTGGCTGCACTGTTCTTCTCTGTGGCCTGGCTAAGGCTGCTCCTCCCTCAGTGGGAGGTGATCATAGAGCCAGCCATTGAGTTCATGTCAGAGACAGTCCCTGTTCTCCTTGCTAGGGAACCTATTTGGATACTGAGCTGCCACTTCATAACTTTTTGTTGGAAATATTTTGAATATAATATATTGTGGTTATGGTTTCTCTTCCCTCATCTCCTCCCAGATCATCCATACCTCCCTACTAATCCAACTCCACACCTTTCTCTCTCTCTTTAAAAACAAACAGGTAACTATAAAACAAACAAACCAGAATGGAACAGTACAAATAAGGAAAACCAAAAATACATACTCAGGTGTATGCACACACACACACTGACACGCACACACACATGCACTCCATAAAAACACAAAATAAGAAACAAAAATGTATGGGCAAAAGACCAGTCAGGTAAAAAAAAAATGCTCAAAGCATTATAAGATAAACATCCCCCAAAATACCATTCAGTTTGTTTTGTGTTGTTCATTTACTGCAGGGCGTGTGAGACTCCATTGGAGAAAACTAATTTTACCTTTGTGGACAGTTATCAATTGGAGCTAGCCTAACGGATGGGGACTAACATTCCCTTCCCTTCTCACTGCTAGGATGCCCTCTGCCTTAGACCTTTGCAGGCCCTGTTCCTGCTGCCCCAGCACAGTCTCTAGGAGCTTATACGTGCTTCTGTACTGTTGTGTCTACAAGGCCTTGCTTCCTTGCCGTTTCTTTCTCACTGGCTCTTAGAATCTTTCAGTCTCCTCTTCTGCATAGGTCCCTGTGTCCCGAACAGATGGATTAGATGAAGACGTTTCATTTAGCACTGAGTGTTCCACGGTCTCTCACTTTTCACACATTGTCCAGTTGTGGGTTTCTGTTTATTCCCATCTACTACAGGAGGACGCTTCTGTGATGATGGCTGAGGAAAACATTGATCTATGGGCATAACGAGAGTATTTGCTTTTCCGCTAAGTCCATGGCCTGTCTAGTTTCAGATTCTTGGCTACCCAAACAGTGTTAGGCATGGGTTCCATCTTAAGGGCCTTAAATCAAATCAGATAGTGGTTGGTTAATCTCACAATTTTTGTGCCACTATTACACAATTGCAGGCAGGTGACCTCTGTATATCTAAGGTTTTGTAACTGGTTGGTGATGTCCTTTCTGCCCCGGTAGCATTCAGAGCACCTTCCAGCACCATTAGCACTAGTCAGCAGGAGTGAAGCTTCTTTGTTTGCAACAGCACAATTTCTCCATGACTGAAAAGATATGTAAGTGTTGTCTGTTGTCTTCAGCAATAGAGCCTTTGCATCAGGTTGGGGAGAACAACCAATAGCTTTGGTGACTGTCTGAGTTGTTTTGGGTACTCCATAGAGAATGCTAGCCAACAGCTCAAATGGATGCAACCCTTTTCTGGCTGGAGGTATCCCTTGGTGGTGAGAAATGTCATGTTGGGCCTTTGTTTCCCCTGGTTTGATGAGTCTATGTAGACTTAGTTCATATATGTGTGTGTCCATAAACGGCCCATACGGTTAACTGTCTTTCCCTGCCTTTCTTCTGCTCCCCCTCTTCTTTGTTCCACTTCTATGATTAAGTCTCCATTCCAGTCTTTCCATAACTGTATATTCTATTGCCCCTTCCTTAGCAAATTCTTCCATCCCCTTTACTTCTTTATTCTATACCTAACCTCTGTACTTTCACGAATCATAGCTGGATTATCGAAGGCTAAAAAAAATCTAACATCTGTATATAAGAGAATATATATCATATTTGTCCTTTCTGGGTTTGTGGTACTTCACTCTGGATGAGTGCATTTATTTAGCTGCATCTATTTAACTGCAAATTTCATAATTTTTTAAAATAGCTGAATAATATTCCATTGTGGAAATTAATCACATTTCTTTATTCATCTTTTGATGGACATCTGGGCTATGTCCAAATTCTGGCTATTATGAATAGAGCAGAAATGAACACTGATAAGCAGATGTTTCTGAAATAGAATGTAGAGGCCTTTAGATACATGCACAAAAGCGGTATATCTGGATCTTGACATAGATCTGTTTCCTGCTTCCTGACAAACTGCATCACTGATTTCCGTGGTGGCAGTACAAGCTTGCACTCCCACTAAGGGTTCCCTTTTCTCCCAGCCTTGCCAGTATGAGCCATCATTTGCTTTTTTAATCTTGGTCATTCTCACTGTTACAAGAAGAAATTTCAAAGTAGTTTGGATTTGCGTTTCACTGGTGACTTGGATGTTGAATATTTCTTTGTTTTGCAGCCATTTGGGCTTCCTCTATTAAGAATTCTCTGTCTAGAGTCTTTGGGGTCTTAAATACTCAAGGTAAGTCCAGTGTGAAATGCATCTAGTCTCCTCTTAGCTGCCTGCAGTTCAAGAGGAAGAACTCGTGGCTCCTTCTCCAGCATCATGGCTGTCTGGATACTGCCATGCTTTCCACCATGATGATAATGTGTAAGCCAGCACTAATTAAACATTTTCCTTTATAAAAGTGGCCTTGGTCATGATGTCTCTTCACAGCAATAAAATAACTAAGACACATATTTCAGTTTCTCTGAGGAATTGGAATTTTGATGAAGACTGTGCTGAATCTGTAGACTGCTTTTGTGATAGAATGGCCATTTCCATTAATCCTATCAATGCATGAATATTAGGGATCTTTTCATCTTCTGGTGTATTTAGTTTTTTTTTTCCTTTTCCATCTTAAATTTTAATTTATCAAGTCTTAAACTTTCTTGGTTAGAGTTACCCTAAGAATTTTTTTTATTTGATGCTACAGTGAAATATATTATTTCCCTGGTTTCATTCTCCCATGTTTGTTATTTGTTGTATAAAAAGACTGCCAATTTGTGGATAATAATTTTGTATCCTGCTACTTTACTGAAAATGTTTATCAGCTACAGAAGTTTTTGGAGGAATTTTGTAGGTTCTTTATGTACAAAATCATATCATCGGCAAACAAAGATTCTTTGACTTCTTTTCCTATTTTTTTCCCTTGATCTACTTCAGTTGTCTTATTACTGTAGCTCTTCATACAATAGGTATGGAGATATTGGACATCCTGCGTTCTTGTTCCTGATTCAAGTAGAACTGCTTTGAATTTTACTCAGTTTGGGTTGATGTTGACTGCGGGTTAGCAAATCACCTTTTTTTTTTTTTTTTGGTGTTGATGTATGTCCCTTGTATTTTTAGTCTCTCAGAACTTTTATCATGAAGAGATACTGGATTTTGTCAAAGGCCTTCTCTGAATCTAATGTGATTGGTTTTTCTTTTTCTGTCTATGTGGGAGACTACATTTATCTCTTTACCTATGTTGGACCATCTCTACAACCCTCAGAGGAAGCCTACTTGAATATGATGGATAATCTTTTTGATGTGTTCTTAGATTCAGTTTGCAAGTATTTTTCATCTGTTTTCATATGGGGAATTGGTCTGTAATTTTCTTTTTCGTTCAGTCTTTGTGTGGTTTATGTATCAGGGTAACTGCTGCCTTATAAAACGATTACTTAATGTTCCTTCTGTTTCTGTTTTGCCAAATTATTTGAGAGATACTGATGTTAATTCTTCTTTGAAGATGTTGGGTTTCTGTGTTGGTAACCCCTGGACTGTTTAAAATTTGTTCTGATTGGATAACTTTTAGTTAAGTATTTTACTTCTCTAGCATTTATAAGTCTGTATAAATTGCTTATATGATCTTGATTTAACATTGGTAGGCCTTATATATCAAAAATGTATCCATTTGTTTAGACTTTTCAGTTTGGTACAGTACATATATTTTTAAGTATGTCTTTATGACTTTCTGGACTTCTTCAGCATCTGTTATTATATCTCTAATTTTATTAATTTGAATCTCTCTGTCTTTTAATTAATTTTGCTAAAACTTTATGAACCTTTATGACTTTATTAAAGACCCAGTTCTTCCTTTCATTGATTTACTGTGTTATTTTTGTTTTGAATTTCGCCCTGACTTAAATGACTTCTTGCCGTCTACTCGTGTTCAGGGTTAATTTTATTTTTGCTCTGGAGCTTTCAGGTATACCATTAAGTTGCTAGTATGATATCTTTCCAATTTTTTGATGTTGGTGCTTGGTGCTATGAAATTGCCTCTTAGAACCACCTTCCTTATGAGCCATAGATTTAGGTATGTTGTGTTTTCATTTTCATTCAATTCTAAAAAGTTTTAAATTTCCTTCTTAGCTTCTGTCTTCATTAATTTTCATTCTGTGGTGAGTTCAGTTTCCATTAGTTTATAAGTTTCCTATTCTTTCTGTTGTCTTTGACATTCAACTTTAATTCATGGATGCATGGTGTTATTTCAATTTTCTTGTAACTGTTGATCCTTTCTTCGTGTCCAAGTATGTGGTAATTTTAGAGGAAGTTCCATGAGTTACTGAGAAGAAGGTATATTCTTTTATCTTTTGGTAAGATGTTCTGTAAATATCTGCTAGGTCCTTTTGATGTATAACTTTGTTTTTACTCCAGCATTTCTCTGCTTAGTTTGTGTTTTTGTTTTCCTGAATGATCAGTCTATTGGGAAGAATGAATTATTATTACCTTCTCCCACTATCAGCGTGTGAGAGTTAGTATGTGATTTTAGCTATAATAATGCTTCTTTATGAATGTGGGTGACCTTGTGCTTTGTACAAATCTATTTAGAATTGCAATATCCTTATGGCAGATTTTTTTCTCTAATGATTATGCATTATCCTCTCCTCTCACTTCCAATTTGTTTTGAATTGTATTTTGTTTTAATTCAATTTGTTTGAATTCTATTTTGTCAGAAATTAAAATAGTCACACTGCTTGCTTCTTTCATTCATTTGTTTAGAATATCTTTTTGATTCTTTTTACTGAGGTAACATCTACCCTTGATAGTAAGTTGTGTTTCTTAGATGCAGCAGAAAAGTGGATCCAGTTTTCACATACATTAGTGTGTGTCTTTTTATTATGGAATCAAGACCATTGGTGATGAGAGTTATCAGTAAGCAGTGTATGTTGTTTTCCATCATTTTGTTATTATGGTGTACGTTTTGTCCATTTTCTGATTTACTTTTCTGGAATTATTTATTTCTTATGGCTTTTGGGTGTCATTAACCTCTTCAAGATGAAGTTTTTCTTCTAGTGCCTTCTGTAGAGCTGTATTTGTGGATATATACTGTTAAAATTTGGGTTTATTGTATAATATTTTTCTTTCTCCATCTGTTGTGATTGATAGTTTTGTTAGGTAGCATAGACTTTCTTAGACTTTGTAGAATATCTTGGTTTTATAGTCTCCGTGATTAGTCAGATATTATTCTTTTTTTAATTTTTTATTAATTACAATTTATTGACTTTGTATCCCAGCTGTAGTCCCCTCCCTCATAACCTCCCAATTCCACCCTTCCTCTCTCATCTCCTGCCTTGCCCCTCCCCCAGTCCACTTCCTCCTCCCCTTCCCTCTGACCCAAGCCTATCAGGTTTCATCAGGAGTGTCTTCCTCTGTGGCCTGGTAAAGCTGCTTCCCTGTCAGGGGGGAGGTGATCAAAGAACCAGCCCATGAGACAGTCCCTGTTTCCCTTAATGGGGAACCAGGCTACATCGGTGCAGGGGTTTTAGGTTATCTCCATGCATGGTCCTTGGTTGGAGTACAGATTTTATTCTAATGGGTCTGACTTTTTATGTTATTTGGCCTTTTTTGCTTGCAACTGTTAATATTTTTTTCTTGTTCTATATATTTTATGTTTTATTATTATGTGTCATTATTATTATTATTATTATGATCCCGTCTATTTGGTGTTCTATATGCTTCTTGTACCTTGACAGGGAACTTCTTATTTAGGTTGGGGAAATTTTCTTCTATGATTTTTTAAAAAGTATTTTCTGAAGATTTGTCCTCAGTTTTGCCTTCTTCAATATTCTTATTATTTATAGATTTTGTCTTTTAATAGAATCCTAATTTTTCTGGATGATTTTTCCCTTTCTTCCTTCCATTTTTTAAAATTTTTATTTAAATTTTTATTTTTTTTTAATATTTTTTTCTGGATGTTTTGTGCCAGGATTTTTTTTCTTTTTGGTTTCACATTTTCTTTGACTGAGGCATCTTCTACCTTGTCTTTAGTACCTGAGATTATCACCTCCATGTCTTATATATACTCTGTTGGTGAAGCTTACCTCTGTTTTTGTTTGACTTCTTAATTCTTTTCCATTTGGGTTTTCTTTAGTGATCCTATTGCTTTGTTAAATTCTGGTTTTATGTCCTGAGTTGTTTTCATTATTTCAATGCCATTGCTTATATTTTGACAGGCTTCATTAAGGGATTAGTTTATATTATTTTTAAGGACCTTGAGCGTGTTCATAAAAGCTACACTGGAGTCTTTGTCTTATTGTTCAGCTATATTGCATTTCTCCATGCCTGTTATAGTTGGATAACTGGATTCTGGTTTTTGAAAGTCCTCATGTATTCCAGCCTTTCTCATCAAATTCTGATCAATGCAAATAATTTTTCCATTTAAAATTAAAATCCTTATAGTAAAAACTGACTCAACTCCAAATTTAATCAATGAGTATAAATTATAGAAGTAACTTAATATGTTCCTCATGATGCCAAAGACTAACAAATGTAAGGAAAAAATAAATAATTATATATAGATAAATAAATGAAATAAGCAATTAAGGCAGTTTAAAAATTGCAAAATATTTATTTAAATAAAACTTTAAGCTTAATAGATGAATTTGATAACTTTTATAGCAATAAAATCATTTCATTGCCATTAATTGTTAATTTTATAAAACTGTGTATGCTTCTCAGTTTCTCTTTTAACCCAGCTATCACACAAATAATTAAGGCTCTTTTACATTTCTTTAATAATAAACTTCACAACAGAATAACTGAGCAGTTATTACTCTATTCTTAACCCTCTAACCTAATCTGGTTTCCTCCCAATGTACATCCCAGAGATATTTGCACTTTGTACGTTTCCTTCTTCAGCTCCTTCTCCTGATGTTTCTTGGACCTCTCCTGTGGCTGAATCCTCTACTTCCTCCTCTAACTCCTCTCCCCTGGCTCTCAGGAAGTCCAGCCATCTTCTTTCCCTTGCTCAGCAATTGGCTGTGAGCTGCTTTATGTGCATAGTGGCATATCAACAATTGGGGAGCAGTGTTTACACAACATTGACATAGGAGATTTTCAAAACAAGGCAGTGTTTAAACAAAATTGAGATAGGAGATTTTCAGAACAAGACTGCAATTAGATATGGAGGGTGTAGAAATCCACATTTGAATTACATAATAACCTTATGCTTACAGAAGAGCAAAAAAAATGTAAGGCAATAGATTAAAAGATTTATAAAAGTTCCAAGCAAAAATTTGGGTTAGACAAATGTCAGCACATTTGTGTACAGTTTATATACCAGAAAATTTGCCAACAAGGACATATAATCTATTGATTTCCTATATTACTTTTTTAGATTATCCGTAGTCTCATCCTGAACCGTGCTTTGATTTTCTAGAAATTTTCTTTTTCCTGGGTGTTTTATAAAAAATGAATTTTACAATATCTGTTTTATATTTTTACTATGCAACAAGGCAGTTGAGATGCATCTATCAGTATAAGTAGTTTATTGATATTGCTGAATAATATATAATATATATATGAGTAGAAGATATATATGAAATATATAATTATATGTGAATTATATATAAATTAATTATATATAGTTCATACAAATGAATTATATATAAATATGGCTTATGCTTCATATATAATTATATATTAAATATATTGTATATGAATAGTTATATATGAATTATATAAATATATAATCATATATGTAAATTACAATTCATATATTATATATGAAATATATATATCTTCTACCAATAATGAATGGTCTAGTATAAGATCTATCTTGTAGCTGTTCTAGGTGTGCTTCATAAGAATGTATATTCTAATGTCATTAGATATTCTATTCTGTAAACATATTAGGTCAAACAAATTGACAATGTTGTACAGGTATTCTGTGTGATTACTGATATTCTGTTTAGTTCTATCAATTATAAATAACCAGTTATCCATACCTACAATAGTTTTTCTGTTCACTTTTGTCAGTTTTTGCTTTTGTGATCTATAGTTTTATTAAATGTGTGTAGACAGATAGATATATATGTATATGTGTACATATATATTTAAAATTATTCTAATTTTTAAGAATTGAGTCATGCTTAAGTGTCAGTCTTTCTCTCAAGTATAATTTTTCTATTTTTAAATTGTAAAATGTATATATATATATATTAGAAGGTGTAGAGTCTTCCACTGCACATGTTAAGAAATGATTCCAAAAGTGCCTATCTGACAAAGTTGTTATACACTTCCCTTGCAAAATATTTTTTATTTGATTTATTTATTTTATATTAATCACAGGTTATGTACTTTGTATCCCAGCCATAGCCCCCTCCCGCATTCCCTCCCTATCCCTCCATCCCTCCCTCATCTCCTCCCTGCCCCTTTCCAAGTCCACTGATAGGGGAGGACCTCCTCCCCTTCCATCTGACCCTAGATTATCAGGTCTCTTCAGGACTGGCTGCAGTGTCCTCTTCATTGGCCTAGCAAGGCTGCTCCTCCCTCAGGGGGAGGGGGAAGGGTCGAAGAGCCAGCCATTGACTTGTGTTGGAGGTTGATATATAATCTTCGGTTGATGGCAAAATACTGATACTCAGGGCAGACAATTTTTTTAATCTTTCTTTATTAAATTTTATTATATTAATTATTTCTTTACTTTGTATCTTAGCTGTAACCTCTCCCTAATTCCCTCCCTCTGTCCCTCATCTCCTCCCATACCCCTCTCCAAGTCCACTAATAGGGGAGGTCTTCCTCCCCGTCCATCTTATCCTAATCTATCAGGTCTCATCAAGACTGGCTGCAGTATCCTCCTCTGTGGCCTGGCCAGGCTGCTTTCCCCTCATTGGTAGATGATCAAAAAGCCAGCCACTGAGTTCATGTCAGAGAGTTCATGTCCTCTTACTAGGAAAACCCACTTGGATGCTTAGCTTTCATGGGCTACATCTGAGCAGGGGTTCTAGGTTATATCCATGAATGGTCCTTGGTTGGAGTATCAGCCTCAGAAAAGACCCCTGTGCCCAGATATTTTGTTTCTGTTGCTCTCCTTGTGGAGCTCCTGTCCTCTCCAGGTCTTATTATCTCCACCTTCTTTCGTAAGATTTCCTGCACTCTGCCCAAAGTTTGGTTATGAGTCTCAGCATCTGTTTCGGTATACTACTGGGTAGAGTCTTTCAGAGTTCCTTTGTGGTAGGTTCCTGTCCTGTTCCCTGTTTTCTACTTCTTCAAATGCCCATCCCATTTGTCTTTCTGAGTGAGGACTGATCATCATACCAAGGGTCCTCTTTCTTGCTTAGCTTCTTTAGGTGTACAGATTTATTATGTTTAACCTATATTGTATGTCTAATATCCACTTATAAGTGAGTATATACCATGTGTGTCTTTCTGCTTCTGGGATGCTTCACTCAGGATGATCCTTTATAGTTCCCACCATTTGCCTGCAAATTTCATGACTTCCTTCTTTTTAATTGATGAGTAGTATTCCATTGTGTAAATGTACCACAATTTACGTATTCATTCCTCAGTTGAGGGACATCTAGGTTGTTTCCAGGTTCTAGCTGTTACAAATAAAGCTGCTAAGAACATGGTTGAGCAGATGTCTGCTGGGTTGGTTTCTGGCAGGTAATGCTGAGAGGAAGGTGGCCAGTCCAGCTGGAGGCACTCTGTGACTGAGCAGGATGGCGAGTGTCGAAGGCCCGAACCTCCCCTACCCCTCATGGCCCAGGGAGTAAAACACGAAGTTGGAAGATGTGTGAAAGCAGGAACTCCATTTATTGAATTAAGCAGTCCTTTTTATGGGTTTGGGTCAAAAGGTAGGGTTAAGGAAGTGAGATAAGATGACATAGAGGGCTAGGTTAACTAGTGCAAGGAGAGGTGGGCCTGTGACAAGGAACGTTACCAGGCAGGGTTTATTTTAAGGCGGGTCTGCTGAGTCACCTTTGCCCAGAAGCAGCGCCTCTTAAATCAGAAGCTAAAGACGTCTCCAAACTCAAGCAAGGCTCAGGTAGATGCAGCAGGCCTCGTCAGGCCAACAGATGTCCTTGCTGTGTACGTGAGCATCTTTCGGATATATGCCTAGGAGTGGAACAGCTGGATCTTGAGGAAGCGCTATTCCTAGTTGTCTGAGAAAGCACCAGATTGATTTCCAAAGAGGATGTACGAGTTTACATTCCCACCAGCAATGGAGGAGGGTTCCTCTTTCTCCACATCCTCTCCAGCATGTGTTGTCACTTGAGTTTTTCATCTTAGCCATTTTGGTGTGTGTAAGGTGAAATCTCAGGGTCATTTTGATTTGCATTTCCTTGATGACTAAGGACATTGAGCATTTCTTTAAGTGTTTCTCTGCCATTTGATATTCCTCTACAGATAATTCTCTGTATAGCTCTGTACTCCATTTTTTTAATTGGATTACTTGCTTTGTTGCCTTTTAACTTCTTTAGTTCTTTATATATTCTGGATATCAACCCCCTTTCAAATATAGGGTTGGTGAAGATCCTTTCCCAGTCTGTAGGCTGTCCTTTTGTACCGACGACAGTGTCCTTTGCTTTACAGAAGCTTTTCAGCTTCATGAGGTCCCATTTATTGATTATTGATCTTAGAGCCTGTGCTGTTGGTGTTCTGTTCAGGAAGTTGTCTCCTATGCCAATGAGTTCTAGGCTCTTCCCCACTTTTTCTTCTAACCAATTTAGAGTATCTGGTTTTACGTTGAGGTCTTTGATCCACTTGGACTTTACTTTTGTGCAGAGTGATAAATATGGATCTATTTGCATTCTGTACATGTAGACATCCAGTTAGACCAGCACCATTTGTTGAAGATGTCTTTTTTTCCATTGTATGGTTTTGGCTTCTTTGGCAAAAAGCAGGTATTCATAGGTATGTGGGCTTATTTCTGGATTTTCTGTTTGATTCCATTGATCCACTATTCTGTTTCTATGCCAGTACCATGAAGTTTTTATTACTATTGCTCTGTAGTACAGCTTGAGATCAGGGATTGAGATACCCCCAGATGATCTGTTGTTGTAAAGGATCGTTTTGGAAAATCTATTTTTTGTTGTTGTTGTTGTTTTTCCATATGAAGTTGAGAATTTTCTTTCAAAGTCTGTAAAGAATTGTGTTGGTATTTGGATGGGAATTGCATTGAATCTGTAGATTGCTTTTGGCAGGATGGCCATTTTCACTGTTAATTCTACTGATCCATGAGCATGGGAGATCTTTCTGTCTTCTGATAGCTCCTTCAATTTCATTTTTCAGAGACTTGAAGTTTTTCTCAAACAGATCTTTGACTTGCTTGGTTAGAGTCACCCCGAGGTACTTTGTTATTAGTGGCTATTGTGAAGGGTGTTGTTTCCCTAATTTCTTTCTTGGCCCTTTTGTCTTTGGTATACAGGAGGGCTTCTGATTTCTTTGAGTTGATTTTGTATCCAGCCACTTTTCTGAAGGTGTTTATCAGCTGAAGGAGTTCTCTGGTTGAATTTTTGGGGTCACTCATGTATCTTATCATATCGTCTGCAAATAGTGATACTTTGACTTCTCCTTTCCAATTTGTATCCCTTTGATCTCCTTTAGTTGTCTTATTGCTCTAACTAGGACTTCAAGTACTATGTTGAAGAAATATGGAGAGAGTGGGCAGCCTTGCCTGGTCCCTGATTTCAGTGGAATTGATTTAAGTATTTCTCCATTTAGTTTGATGTTGGCTATAGGCTTGCTGTATATTGCCTTTACTATGTTTAGGTATGTGCCTTGTATCCCTGATCTCTCCAAGACTTTAAACATGAATTGGTGTTGGATTTTGTCGAATGCTTTTGTGGCATCTAAGGAGATGATCAAACAAGGTACTCCAGCTTGTTTTCTGGGTTCATTTTCTTTTCTATTTTCATGGTGTCCTTGATTTCTTGGATGCTTTGTATCAAGAACTTCTCTTGAAAGAGACATATTTATTTCTGCATTATACCTTCAGTACCTGAGATTCTTTCTTCCATCCCTTGTAGTCTATTGTTCATGCTTCCCTCTGTTCTTCCTTATCTCTTCTCTATGTTCTCCATCTCCAGGGTGTTCTTTGTTAGTGTTTTCTTTATTGATTCTAATTCATTTTTCATGTCCTGAATGATTTTTATTCATATCTTTCACCTGTTTTATTGTGGATTCCTGTCTGTCCATGATGGCTTCCATTTGTTTGTTCGTTTCCTCTTAATGTGCCTCTAATAACTGCATAATCATAGATTTAAGATCATTTTCCTATGTTTCAGCTTCATTAGAACATCCGCTGATTTGGGGGTATTCTGGTGAGGCCATGATGTTCTGGGTTTTGTTGATTGTATTTTTATGCCAGTCTGTAGTCATCTGGTTGTCTGTAGCCTGTTTGTTCCTGGATCCAGTTCTGGGTCCACCTGTCTCTAGAGTTTGGAGTGGTCTTACAAGAAAATGAGAGATGTCCATGGACTCAAGAATGGGTGCTGGAGATTCAGGTGCAGCTAAGGAAGGGTGGGCATTCTGCTGAGTTCACTGTTTGTGCTGTCTCACTGTTTCTGACCCAGGTGGCCCAGGCAGATGAGGCAAAAAGATTTCCCAGCCTAGAGCTGCTATTGCACCCAACAAGCCTTCTTGGGCTAGAGGACAATGGGACTTGGGTCAGGCACTTAATTTTTTTTTTATCAGACTATTTTCTAGATCAAGATTCTAGATTGATAAGAAGATGCATTATCAGTTTTTTTTACTTCATATTATGTATGTGTAGAAAGTCTAATAGTTCTTAAAAATAAATGTCTGTGCTTGTTTCAATTTCAGCCTAAATATACTGTCAAATAAATTTGTTATTATCTTAAGAGCCACATGTTTATACCTAAGGCATATATATGTAGCATTTTTACAGTTTAAATAAGTTAGAACTCATTTCATTTTTTTGTTGTTAATTTGAAGCTGGATTTCCCATTTTGCTCAGATTTTTCTCTAGATTTTGGGCTCAAGTAGCTCCTGAGTCTAAGTATGACAGGTACTTCCCATCTTACGTAGCTTTAATATATTACTTATAAATGAAAATAAGTTGGTTCAATTATGACATATAAAATGTACTTAAATGCAAGTCATAAATACATGCTTAATATTTTTTACAGTGACTAATAAACTATTGCTCAGTTAAAAATCAGAAATAATATGTATTTTAAATATAGGTTGTAGGGGCTTGAAAAATGTTTCAGATGGCAAAGTGCTTATTATGACAGCCAAAGATGTGAGGTTGTTTGATCTATTTGCAAACTCATAAAATTTTGGTCATGTGACGCATATATTTATTTATTTATATGGGTGTGTGTATGTGTGTATATGTAATCTTGATGCTGGGGCGGTGCCTACAGGCAGATCGGATCTTTGGAGTTCATTGGTCAGCCATCCGAGTCCCAGTGAGATACCCCATGGTGCCCACAAAAGAATAACACCCACTGTTGTCCTCTGACCTCAAATCACACAGGCATACAAATACAGCACACATGCACACATGCACACACATATACACACACATACATGCAAACACAGAGCAAGTGAGAGAGAGAAAGGCAGGGGAGAGAGAGGAAAGAGATTTATGAAAGTAATTTTAGAAAATAAAAGTTCTTTTCTTTAAAAGGAATTCTATCAGATGCCTTACTTTATAGCCAAAATAATGCAGTTTTATGTAGTCAAATATTTAAAATGATAGTTGAAAATAGAGAATCAACACTGTACATTTGTATTTGCTTTTGTTACTACAAAGTGTGCTACCTCACCAAGACGCAGCATAGTTCAAAGACCCATTGTAAAACACATGTAATTTACTTCTGTTTAGCAAAGAATTAGTGAAGTCTTGACTTCTCAACATGGACAACAAAAGAGAGTTTGATGAAAAGACGGAAGTCGATTTCTTTCCCTTCTCTTCATACTGAATTGCCTGGGTTCTGAATCAGAACCCAGAGGAAATGTTTCTGTCTTCTGCATAAAGTAATATTCAAGTCCTTGGCTCTCCTGGAAACATAAATAAAGGCAGAACATGTAGAACAAGTTTCTGTATGCCCACATTAATAATTTACAGAACAAGCGAAGAGTGTGTGGAAGCAGCCACCTTGTGATTCAGCCGCTTCTTACCCTTACTACCATTTACTGAGCCTCAACCTATGACATAATAAAACAGCTGTTAGATCATTTAATGCAGTCTGGCTGGAAATCCCTGTGTAGTATTCCTTAAGTGTGAGAACTATAGGTACTCTCAAACACAAGTGTTCAGCTTCTACTTGGAACACTTAGCATATTTCTTTTTTCTCTATGGTTTGAAATGTGTGGGAACATGTGATCAGGGTCCTTTTTATATTCAAAATGGGTCAGCTTGTGTCTAGAAAGTGTCTTATTGTCATGATGTCACCACATCTCAAGATTTGTGACCTTTTGCACCATATAGATTCATGGTAGCCCACAACTTAGTTTGCAGGCCAGAGTGCTTTTGTGCCCCCGCTAGGGGGAATCAAAGGCTTTTGGACTGGAATTTCAAGTACTGATAGATTTGGAAAAACAAAAAGTAATTTTTATATATCCTAAGGACCGCCAGATGTCGCAAAGGCATCATTGATAAAGCGGGTTTTCTCCAAAATGTGGCTCTTACATAAGGAATGCTATCATTGTGTTTGAGAGTTGCAGAGGCCATAACAGGTCAGTGAAATGTCCTTCAATCATCTGATTTTTACATTCAAGAATGGGCCAAGATCACCACATATCTGACATTGACATTACCACCACTTAGATAACCTGTTCATTTGCCTTAGTCAGTGGCATCAGCCAGGCCTCTAATACTTTGAAAAATCACAGGAATGATATAGTTTTTCTTTTTCTTTAAAAAAGAAGATTTGGAGCCACAACCTATTACTCTACTTTAGCTATAATGGGCCCTGCTTCGTGGAGGCATGAGAAAACTCTCAAAGCAGCCCCTCCCCCCTGAGTGAAAAGCATTTTATGAGATATACAAAATTATAATAATGAAAGAAATGGTGCTGAGTGAATTTCTGCTGAGCCAAACTGTATGCATAAATTGGCAGTTTAACAAGTAAAACTTGGAAGCAAGCATTTGATGATTGATTTTTTTATTGAGACAGAACAAGCATGATAGTGAGTAAAGTGATTTTCCTTATTGAGAGAAAAATATAGTGTTTTTCAACATGTCTCTAGTATGAATGGAAGCCTTGTCAAAAAAAAAACTGGAGCAACACATAATATCTTTTAAAAGGTGAATTAACATAAGTGTATCACTTATTTTATGGAGCAAATTTTATACTTGTCAGTTTTATTCATAATGCATAAAGTTTATGTCATAAAAGTAGTATTATTACCTTTGTTATGTCCTTTAAAAACTCAGATATTAACTGCTTTGTAAGGAGATTATAAAATATATTCATGTATTCAATGCAGTAATAAAAATTAAGTTCAAAATAAGTTTTTATGTGTAGATCTTAGGCAACTCCCTGGTAATTTTAACTACTTGAAATACATTATTCAACAATAATAATGTATATTTATTTGTAATAGGCTTTGTCTGAGAATACAAGAACTGTCGAGACAAAAATAAGAAACATGTATCACTTTTAACTTAATTATAATTCATCAAAAAAACCATTTTCTATGTTTCCAGGTGATATAGAAATATTCTTGTAAAGACAACTGTAAACCAAAGTTAAATGAGATTTGCTAAAGTTAGTTGAGATCATTCACATATAGATTTCTACTGCTTAAATAATATATGCATGCAAATCAACATGTATGTACATATACAATCTGATTAATATCTATCTTTTGTGACTTATTTATAATCACACATGTGAAAAATGTAAATAATGAATATGAATTTGTTTTTAGCAAGTTCTTTTCTGGTTTTGATTGAACATTTCTTTCTACTTTTGTTTTCTGGCTATAGTTTTTAATTTTCCTTAGTTGTGACATATGATTTCCCTTGTATTAAAACGTATTGCAATGTAATGAGGATATAGTCATGCTGATTTTTCTGGGTTTAAAAACAGGAGACATCCTGTGAATCCATGGCTCCTGTTACATTTGACTGTATATATCTTGGGTCCATGTTCTATGTGAAAGATTATCTGTATTTTATTTTAAGACTTTATGTATATTTAACCTTTAATTTGACTAGCAGGTTGTATGATTTACATAAAAAATAGATCAGCTCTGCATTCACAGAATGCTATTGGTATGACATAATCAATCATCTCTAAATGTTAATGGTGTTAAAGAGCAATGAGAGCGTATGTCTTGTATCTGCGGTCCTGTGGATTTGTCGAATTATATGGGATGTCTACCTGCATTAGATCATGGCCTTTCTTTATGGTTAAGGACTAGAGGTTTTTTTGAATGGTAGAGATCATCAAGTTATATTTATCTAAATATAAGTACTTCAGAAACAATCAGTTACTAACAGGTACATGGATGCCCATGTCATTCTTGTGAGAAAGGCGCAGTAGACTGCAGCATGGTGCTGAAATGCTGAGACTCTGTTCTTCACTATGTTCTAAGGAAATATGGCCTTCCTGGTGTTGTCCTAATTACACCATGCTCACAATTTCTCAATGAAATAAAACGTCAACATGTGAAAGGCAGTGGTGAGGGGAAAAATGCATTTCAAATGGTAAAAGGCCCACTCTGTAACACAGCTGTGTAGCCATGTCATCATATATTTTAAAATGATTATAACAAAGAATATTTATTGCTATGTAGTTGTAGGATTTGTTTTTAAGCACAAATTCTAATTATCAAGAAAACTGTGTCCTTTTTATCTGAAATAATCATAGCAGATTTGGTTATTGGAACTATAATATTGTTACCTTGCTTGAAACACATGGTCTCTCCTGATATACAAGGGAAAAACTGAATCCATTTCAATAAATTAATAGGGATGAGAATCCCAATCCATCCTTCTTTTCAGAGGTTCACATACATTGTAATGAGATGCATTAGGAGTTTTCTTCACTTGAAATCCAAATGAGACCCATTTTGGCTCACACCCTTGACAGTCTCTTTTATACGCGTTGCTGTCTCCTGTTCTTGTGTGGGCCTGGTAAAATGCTTCCTTTGTGAGATGCACAGAGACAATATAATGCCACGAAAGACGAAGGTGTCAAAACACAAAGTTAGAGGCAATCTAATCAATGCCTCCTGATTTAGCCTTTGAAGGCTCTCTTCATTAAAACTCTTTAATGCTGAGGCTTATCTGGAGGTAGAGCTGTTACTTAATATTTTTCAGTGTCATTCTTTGGACAGTCATTTGTACCTTTTAAATGTATTTTCACTATTCATTGTTTAGTAAATTGGATGTCTTGTTAGCATGGCGGTGGTATGAATGACTTGCATCAAAATGATTGGAGGTAATACTGTATAAATTCTTGGTAAATTTCCCCCCTGTCCTTTAATCCCCATCTTTCCATCCAACAAAATAAAATCTTAATTTATTTTTTCTAAATATCAGGTATAGGAGGTAACAATTTACATGCCAGAACTAGACATTTAGATGCCTTTCTATATCCAAAGATCTGCTTGTAAATCTAAAAACAATTCAAGGCAATTAAAATTTCTACTTAATAGGAATTTCTTTCCTTTGCCATCTTTTTACTAAATACACCTTTCAAATTAATTTTCTTTCTGCCTTGAGCTTGTGAGAAAAATCAATGTAAAGCACACTAAACCCCTAAGTTCTTTGTATTGAGTCTTTGTTTCTTAGTGAGTATATTAGGAATACTGAGACATGTGAGACATATAACCCCTAACTATTCTAGACAGGTTTGTGAATTTAGGAACTGTGGCTATAAAAGACATTCTTTGAAAGGATTTTATTTTCCTAAGTGTGAGCAAAAGCATATAAGATGGTTTGAGCCTTGAGTTTTCTAGTCCCGTCTCCAGCAACATGTTGACATAGTAAATGGGAAGAGCTTATCATTTTGTATATTTCTTCAGTATGAGGATCAGAATGTATTCATATTTGGAAGCACGTAGAGAAGCATTTTGTTACTGTTGTGTGTGCCTACACTTGGGCTCGGACTTTACAGATATATGAGCACTAGTACACAGGCTTTAGGTTTGTTTTTGTAGTCTCAGAATTTGTAATACTTTTTGTAAACAGATACAGCAAACACATGAGCTTTTAGATCAGAGCAGTCACCAAAGGCTTAAAATAAACTCTAAGAAATCAGCAGCTAATTTGTTTTTTAATATGCCCAGCTTAAGCAGAAGAAAAAAAAAATCACAGGAGGCCTTTACTACCCTTTCCACCTCAATCTGTGGTTATCAGGGAAAATAAATAATATCTTAAAATGAGAAAAATAGAAAAGGATAAACATTACAGAATTTATTCACAGGGCAGCTTGAAAATGGAAAAGAATTCAAGCAACTTTGACCTGATTTTTAAATGAGTGCCGTGGTGACTCCAGCCGCTGTGGCTTAGTAATTATTTGTGATAGGTTGTTTTTTAGTCCCTTGTGTCTAGGAGCTCCAGGCCTAGCTGCCTCATTTGCTGGCATGCAAACAGGTTCTTCCAGGTGCTGAAAATTAAATTTTAATATATTATTTAAATATTAAGAGAATTACCACTTCAGTAATTTTACTGCTACAGCTGGAACACAAAGTTTGCCTGTAGAATGAAGAGCATTGGGTGATCTAACATATAGATGTTTATAGTGACTTTAAAATAGTATTAGTTTGTGAGTTTCATGGGTGATTGCTATAATTGCTAAGTACATTATATATAGATAACCCTGGTTTAGTTTCTAGCCATTTTGATATCCTTTACATTAGTATAATCTATTACTAATTGCTTATATTGTGTTGTCTCGCTAAAAAAAACAATGATAGCAAATGATACAGAAATTTAAAATATTAAAACCCATATGCCTTTATGTATCTATATTATTCTGTGCTGAAAGGGTTTGATATCTGAATTACTTTAGTTCATTGGTTTCTCCTTTCTAATGAATATAATCTCAAAGTTTTTGAAAATAAGGGATGAAGTTAATAAGAATTTAGTCTTGAAGACACTAAAAGCAGGATTCATCACAAACATGTTTTTTAGATTTTCTGCCTGCTCAAATTATGTAAAACAACAATTTAAACAGCCAGGCTCAGTGGCACAGGCCTTTAATCTCAGCACTCAGGGAGGCAGAGGCAGATGGATCTCTGAGTTTGAGGTCAATGTGGTCTACAAAGTGAGTCCAGGACAGCCAGGGTTACCTAGAGAAACCCTGTTTTGAAATAAACAAAACAAAAAAACCCAGTTTAAACAATACTTATATGGTAAGATGTCCACTGTTTGCTTAGGATTCATTGTAGTAAGTCTAGTAATAGAATTCATAGGTTACAATCATTTCTAACAATGTTCTGTGATTTAAAAGAAAAAAAAGCTTGTTTTTCTAGGAAGTGCATGTGGTGTCATTTCATGACAGTTATGGTTGCCTACCTGGAGCAGACTGCTTAGGTTCAGATCTCAGAACTACCAACTTCCAGTTGTCTTATTTGACAGCTGACTCTTCAATATCTCAACTTTCTTGTCTACAAAATGAAGCTAATTTGTGGTATTTTTTCAGTTATTATGTGGATTATTAAATAAAGGAATTCGAGTGGTACCTGGCTCAAAGAAAGTTTTCTAGATATTGGGAGTTTGATCACTCGTATTTGAATAATAGCCATGATATAGTATGAATACATGTACAGTGAGAATACATGGGCTAGTGTGAATACATGGGCTAGTGTGAGTAAATGGTCTACAGTGAGTACATGGGATATTGTAATTGCATGATATAGTGGGTATATGGGATAGTGTGAGTACATGATACAGTGTGTATACATGGGATTCTGTGAAAAGATGGGATAATGTGAGTATATAACATAGTGGGAGAGCATGGGATAGTGACAGTACATATGATAGTGTGAGGGCATTACATAGATGATACGCGAGAGTCCATGACATATGCTGTGGTACTAGAGTAGTGTGGCTGCAGGGGACAGTGTGAGCACATGGTATCGCGTGAGTACATGGGATGAGTAAATAAATTCCACTTTTGTAATTTTTAAAAGAATTGCATTTTTTCAAAACTGCTGCTCTTAAGACAGTTGTAGTATTTAACCCATTAATTTAAATAAATTTCTAACCCTTAGATTTGTTACTTAAAATAATTTTTAGTTTAGTTCATAACTCCAGATATAGTGTGAAAAACTGTAATACAAACTGTCAAATAGTGAAATACTTAACAAAATTTTATGAGGAAGAGTTACATAATTACTTCTTAATTCACAGAGCACATTTTAAAAATATGAGAAAAGTCTTTGTCAGCCTTTTCATTTTTCCCTCTCCTAGAGTACAATTCTAGAAGTTACAAATTAAATTGTGAAAGTTAAATTCTAGGTCCAATGTTACCATTTTGTTATAAAGCATTTTTATGTGTCAGTGTGACTGACCAGTTTTCCGTCATAAAAAAATAGAGGTGTAAGATGTCAAAATCAGTCAAAGTGAGTAATTAAAATGTATGTTGAGTAGATTGTGTTTGGGGGTGGATGGAGATGAGTGTATACAGAGCAAGTTGGATAACATCTTCATCTTCATAAACTTATATTCTCAAAAGACCTCAGAAATATTAATATAACATCAGGTAGTAATAAAAGGTGTGAGGTAAAGAAAGGCATAGAAGGGATCGGTTGTATGTGCACATGCATGCACACATATGCACACAAACATGTGTAAGTCAAGAGAGTCTGTGAAATCAATTTCCCATGGCTCCATAATTGTCTAATTATGACTGAACTCTAATGAGAAAGAAGAGCGGAAGGAGACAAGTGGAGGACAGATTGTGTAATGTAAACGATTTTGAGGGAGAAGAACTCTGTGAGTGAGTGGTAAACTTGAAGGGGTGTGCTCAGGCCTGCATTCCAAGCACTGTCCCGAGTCTCACAGAAGAACAGGCTCAGGGGTATGAAGAGTAGAAACAGAAGTTAGAAGATTGCTTGCCATTCTCCCAACGGAGCCGGGTTGACGTTAGCTGCTTAGTTAGTTTTGAATCTTTTTTGAAGCTACTGAGTTACTATGAAGTGCACAGCTCAAGGGATTATGGAGAGAAAGGTGTGAAAGAAGCAAAACAGAGATTTCTCGTGATCTTGGCTTAAGTAACTATGAGAGTGAGTATGGCTTCCTGAGACCAGGAACCAAGAAGAGGACTGAGACGGCAAGAAAGAATGGGACAAGAATGGGGCAAGAATGGGGCAAGAATGGGCTTCTCAAGGTCGTGCCCTGGATATGGTTTCAAGGCAGCTGGTGGAGCAGGAATTTGAACGAGGGCTAGTGTACGAAGGCTTAGGGACTTTAACATCTAGAAGCTCAGAGCAGGGCTCTGGGAAAGCCTACTCAGTGGCTTCGAGAGCAAACCAAGGGAACATGGCGCCTAGAGAGGCTCTTGGGCACTGATGGAGAGATGACGTGCAGGGATGCTTCTGCAGTGTCTTCTTCCTTCCATCACAGCACTCACAGCCAGTCCCTGGCTTCCAGTATTGCTGACTTCTGATGTCCTTTCCATTTTTACTCTGCAGTGTGAACCATGAAATCACCGTCTGATCACAAACACACACACACAGAAACACAAACACACACACACACTTTACCTCTCTCCTGGCTTCTTCTGGTATTTCCCCCATCACTCTGGGTTGGTCCATGACTGACCCAGCATAATCTCCGTGAGAACTGAGAAGCATCGCTATGAAAGCATGCCTCTCGAGCCTCTAACCTTTTTTTTCTGTGCCACCACAGCACCAGTGTCCCCTAGATGTCTGGGTTCATCTAGTTTTTCCCACCTCCCACCAATCCCAGCCTGTGTATTTCCTGTAGCTAACGTTATTGTTGATAGTAACTGTTGACTTTCTTGTAAAAAGCAAATGGTGGTGGTGGTGGTCATGGTGGTGGCAGCGGTAGTGGCAACGGCAGTGATGGTGGTGGTAAAGATGATGATGATGATGGCAAGAATAACATACATAGACTCACCCATCCTTCTGTCTGTTCTTGATCTTTTGTTTGTGGGTTTTCCTCTTAAAGTAAAGAAATTTGCATTTGCCGTCTCAGAGTTCACCCCTCCTTATCCAATTTTCCAGCCATCAGGGAAAGAGCTTAGGGTCATTTTCCTGGGTTTATCAAAGGCATATGTCTATTTCTCTGGGTAATTCTTATCCATGTAGAGTTATTTATTTTGTTACTATTTAATTTGATAAATTATGAGTCAAATGTAGTTTTTCAAGTGCTTTGGACCCATCATGCCATATTAATGTTGTTACAGTGATAAAATGTATTTCAAGTTATTAATTAGTAATTTACTAGGATATAATCTGTTTATAATGGAGAAGTATTTATAACTATGTTTTCTAACTGTGTATCAATCTTATATTCAGAAGTAGTCATAATTGTTTACATATTGAGACTAGACACAATTACTAATGATGAATATATATTTAAATTTCCTAACTAAATAAGCTAACTAGGTATTTTTAATAAAATAAATTATTTTATATTTCTGTTTCATTGTAATTTATTGCATCATAGAATAGGTAACTTTTGCCTGTGACTAATGCTTTCTGTAATTTCTCTGAACTATCCAAATCGGCATATCCAAAAATGTATTTCATTGTAGGAAAAAAAAGTGCTACATAGACATTTTAAGTTCAATATTTTATAAGAACAACTTTTAAAAGAAGTCTTCATGAAGAAGCAATGTGCTGTTAAAAAATGAATATTTCAGATTTAAGACTGAAACACCAGAGTGAGTGACATAAAACTCAATTAGCATGGTGGATAAGGATAATTTGAAGGTTTTTATGGAGAAATGACACTGACATAGAAAGTCAGTGTGTTTGATGGTAATTTTTAAAACGGAGAATGTGCATTCAAGCACAGTCCATGCTTTAGAAAGCACATTCTTGTTTGTTCTCTCACTCTCTCCACAGTCACTGTGAGCAGGGCTCATGTTGTGATCCCGATTTTACAGATTAAGACGTTACAGCCATGGAAGGTCACTTAAGGTCTGGATGCTAGTGAGAAATGTCTGACCCTGTCATTCCGACTCCAAATCTAGGTCTCTTCCCTCTGCCCCACAACGCCTTGTATTTTCTATGGCAAATTGCCTTCAAGTTATGTCCGTGTAGTTGTGGGATACAGCGCAGATGTCAGGAACCAAGGGCTTTTAGCTTTCATTTTGGCTTGCTGGACACTTCTGGAGCTGATTTGTGCCTTCATGCTAAGTCAGTGTTTGGAAATGTGTGAAGTACAAAGCACAAAAGGAAACTTCCTCTGTATTTTCCAAACATTTTCAAAATTTAAAGCAAGCCATCCTTCTCCACCTTCTCCATCTGGTACTGTGCTGAGCTGTGTGTACAGACACTTCTCAATACTCACATCTGGGAAGTGGCTCACCCCTTGGAGAGGAATCTTGGGACTTTTCTAGTAGGTTGAGTAGCCCCTCGACTCATTTCTCCCCGGTTTGTAAGCCACGGCTACCGAGAGGTAGAATGGAGTTCTTTCTTATTTCTCACTATCTAATTTGATCGTAGGAGTAAGATGCAGAAAAACATTTCTTTCTCTTCCGTGTCATACACTTGTCATCAAGATCATAAGATGGTCCAGTGTGCGAGCCGCAGAGATGGCTCAGTGAGTAAAGCGTCTGCTACAGTATGAAGCCCTGAGCCGGGGGCTTCAAAGCTCAAGCAGGGCATCGTGGCACATGTTTGTGATTACAGTGCTGTAGAGGAGGTAACTTGTTGGCCAGCAAGTTTGGCCTAATCACCAAGATGAGAGCTTGTCTCCAAAACAACTCTGATGGTGCCAGAGGAATGGCATCCAAGGTTGTCGCCTGGCCTCCACACACGTGCACATGCACACTTACACACATGTGCAGCTTCCCACACAAATATTCATGTGAACACAATGGACACCTTGAAGCCACAGTTGCTATGAGGCAGCCTGGTCTACATAGTAAGACCCTATCTCACAACTATAACACAACAACAAAGAGTGAGGCTTTTACTGCAAAGAGGTCTGAGGAATGTAAGGCTGTGTTGACCTTAAAATGGCTTCTCTGAACAGACATTGAACATTTGCCTCCCTTTAGAAAGGCAGCACTTTTACTATGTGCTTGTTTTTAAAATCTTTTTTTTTTCATCTCAAGAAAGTGAAGAAGTCACATTGCCCTACCTCAGAGGCCAATGAAGCTTCCATAAGGAAAGTGCAAAGTGCGTCTTCCAGACCCCACCTTTGGCGCATCCCCAGCTGCACCTGTAGACACGTGTACACTTGTCAGCTGGTCTCTGGGAGGCTGTTGCTGTTGTTGGACTCTGGGGTCACTGGCATCTATGGTCTTCACTGTAGGTTGCTTTGATGAAGCAAGTTGGAAATAGTAAAGGGAGCAATGTTCTCTTCTTGAGAGTCCCTTGCAGAGATCGTGTGTTTATTTTTGAGGATTCATATGAGAGAGAGGGAAAGAGAGAAAGAGAAAGTATGTGTATGAGTGCGTATGCGCATGTGTGTGTTTTGCAAAATATACTCATTTTCAGTAAAAAAGAATTTCAGGTTTAGTAGCAAAACCCGGAATAAGACAGGTAATATTCATGCCTTAAACTAGAGTAACAGCTGTTTTAGAAGAGCAAAAGTTTAGAAGTTCATAACTACTTATGAATATAATATAATATGTAGCTTTAATATTTTACAATATTTTATTTTCAACACAAACTTCTTAGTGTGTGCAATGTAAAAATCATACTCAACATGAGAAGAAAATGTGTATTATAGACGAAAGCTGCCATTTGTATTCACATCAACCTTCTCAGTAATGTGTGGTGACATCCTAAAAATTAAGAACATTTTCCTCTGGAGAAACCCAAAATATTCATCTCTTTGTTTAATTTTATCACTAAGTTTTTTAAAAGTGCATTTACCAGTGAATATTGGAAAGTTAAGTATGCCTTGACATAGAGCAGCAAGTCACAGATGCTAAAGAACTATACAGTACTAACAATAAAGATTAGGAAATAAAACAAGGTGGCATCTACTTAATTACTTTTAAAGTGTGATGATACATTATGTCAGGTCTTTGAAGCTGTCTGATGGTCTAGAGACATCCATTGTCCGCTAAGCCAGACATGGTGTGACCTGAAGAAACAATAATTAAAACAACTGGAATTATATAATCATGAATAATTAAATTAAAAAATTTAATTTATATCACATATTGAAGTATTTGCAATAGCTCGAGCAGGTTTGAGTGCCACGGAGCTCTGAGATGGTAGTGGAGTATAAAAGTTATGCTCACCAGCCGCCCCCTCTCATCTCAGTAATTAAACATGGCTACGGGCATTTTTATCCACAGAGATCTACCAACTGCTGTAGCATTCAACATTTATGGAAGGGCTTCTACACCTGCTTTTTTAAAAATGAAATAACTACATATCACAGCAGCTTGAAGTGTTTTCTTAAAAAAAAAAACACTAAAGTTTACCTCTAGGCCTTTCGTTTTCAGCAGATACAAAGCCGCTATCATTAGCCTACCATCAATTTTAATTTGAAATCCGAAGAACAAAAGTCATTAATAAGCCCTTTGTTATGGATTTTAAAAAGAAGACGCCTTTTTAGTATTTGTATGTCATCATGCCAGGCCTAGAAAATTAGGCTAATTTATTATTTAAAACACTGGTGGGATTCCTAATTGCATTCATCATTAGATATGACACGTTTAGAACTGAGAACCATATCCAGTGAGAATTTTCCAGTTTGAATTTTGAAATAAAAATATTTTTCAAGAGATCCCTAGCTATTGCCTGTTACCATGGTAACAGTCCTATTTGTCTGAGAGCTCTGTCCGCTGCCAATGAGAGAGAGAGCAACGTCAACTAAACATACGAATACATCAAAGACAAATTCATATGCTCAATCTGATCAGCTCAATTAATGTAAGAACAGAAGCTGAAGGGGGTTAAAAGAGGGCACCCATTCAGGAGAGATGAAGCCCCTTTTAGCAGAATATACACGCCGGCCTTTTGGGGGAGGAATTTAGCACACTGTCAAAAACATTATCAGAGAAAGAAAGTAGTAGGCCTCCTACACCTAACAGATACGAAGCTGTCAGACAAAGAATAGCACTATTCATTAAATGACACTTATTTTCTCCCACTTTACAAGAATACAGCGAACAAAACAAGCAGGGAGCAGCTGAGAAAGACACTTTTTTCTTTTGCTAGTGATGATAGACATGCAGCAATTATGGCGATAACTAAGGAATACTAAACAAGAAGCCAGCCTCCATTCTGTTTATCACCTTTAATTTTATGTTACTAAATTTGCATGCATCTCCTGTTTTGTTTTATTATTTATGTCAGAGAGAAATTAGATGCCTTTGTCTTTAACATAGTGCCTTGAGTTGGGTGCAGCACACCTCGAAATTCTGAATTCTCTCACTTTTCTTATTAAACAACCATATCAAGTTGAAATGCTTTTGAAGTAAGATATTGCAAAAAGAAAACGCAATTGCTGTTATCCGCATGAGCTGTGCGCAGTGCTCGGGAGACTGCTTCATTAGTGTGAAGGCAGATATTTGATGTTACTTGCGCACTTAAGTTGTGTTAATTGCTGCCTTTGCTCTCATGCTTCATTTTGCACAGTGCAGTGTGTTGCACTGGGTATCTGCCTGCGCTTCTATCCAACTTCTTCTTCTTTTGCGGTTGTAGGTGGTACGTAGTAGGAAAACCATCTTCTGGGGTTTCTAACAGGTGCAGGCAACTAGGAGATCCCCTGGGATCGTTGCCTTTTAAGAATCTTATGCTTAAGCCATGATGATCTGATTTAAGGTCCATTATCAATAGCCTGCTACTTACATCTGCATGATCGTGGACTGATTGATACTGACTTTGTAGCCATGTGCTCTGTAATGTGCTGTCAGGAAATGCTGACAGATGCAATGAAAGAACAATAAATGTGGGGCAGCCGTAATGTAAAGGTCTAGCTAGGCTGGATGAAAAGTGATAGCTAGGATATTGGCTCCTATGTTGCCGATACACCAGTCCCGTGGAGAGTTTAGCCGGTGAGTGAATTAAAATGGTCTCCTGATACCTGGAAGAGGCAGGGGGGAAAAATCTTCATTTACGGAATTGCCGACTTTGCCAAAACATTGTTTCATAAGAACAGAGCCAAGATTAAAAACAAAAAATACTCTTGTACTCAAAAACCTGGATAGCTTGACACATCTGAGAAAGTATTGATTAAAAATCAATACACAAAAGAGCACTGTATCCACTTTCTATGATACTTAATCCATTTGTATAAAATTACTTGACAAGACATTTCACTAGCATTCCTTAAAAGTATGGTATCTGATACTTTTTTTTTTTTAATTCTTGATCTGCAACTTGCTACATGAGTCTGGCTGGCATCTCGCCAGTACAGGTTTTTAACAAATGCCTGGGATGAGAAGTCAATTTATTCATAGGAGGTTATTCTCTTCTCTAAGGGAAAATATAGCACTCACAATTAGCTTGGGCTGTAATTTAATTCTTTATGTTGCTATTTCTTGTTTACATTTTTTACATACCTTTTGTATTATTACGTACCACCTGATAAGCCATAGTATTTAAAGATATAATCAATGTCTCGAGATTGATGTCTCAAATAACAAAGAATTCTAATACATTCTAACACATAATTGGTCTCAAATGTGCAATAATCAAATATTATATTATTTGAAATGAGCATAAAATCTGATGTTTGTCCTTAATTTTTTATTTAGCTAGAAATATATCAAATGTAATAAGTATTTGTACATTTTTAAAATGTTGAGTCTCTGCTTGTATCTGTAAGTATTGATTGGTGTGGATTAAGGTGAAACCCTTCTTAAAATTTTTGATTCACATTCTTTATAAAATAGTGCAAAAGGTATCTTCTTTGTTTACAAAGTTACCTTTGTAAACAAAGTTATCTTTAATTCATTTTAAAAAGAAAATATTATCTTAAAAATAATGTGATAAGTTAAATTTAATTTGCTTCAAATCTTTTTGTGGTATTAATTTGAACATTTAATATGGCATTCAAAAATAACAAATTTAAATAAAACAATTGAAATGATATTAAAAGGATGTTACCTTCTGTGAGTACTCAAGGAGTATACTGAGCAAATCATTGATAAAAATTTCATAACTGTAACTTATAAATTCAAGAGCATGACTTTAACACTACTATATCATTGATAAAATATACCAAGGCTTCATTATGATGTGATGTGCAAAGACCTAGTTTAGAAGTCTTCTGTGGATCCTGTTTAGCACGCAAAATATTGACACAATAGACAATAATGGTTCCTTTGGAGCCGTTAGGGCCCATCATGTCAGGGTATGTTCAGGCGTTTCTTAGCAGGTAGCACATAGACTCTTGTCATGATAAATCATAACAGGTCCAGAGGAATGATTATCACTTAATAGATTAGAACATTCTTGGGAATTTCATAATTTATAATTTATTACACATGGAACATATTATCACCAGTGTGAATATTAAATGATGCATTAATTTTATGCTGTTATCAATAAGCATTTATGGTTATATACAGCAAATTACACTAGAAATCATGAAAACAAGCTAGATCACATAGTTATTTGTATTTTTTCCTGTCTAGAAACTTAAGTCCATAAAGATTTTTCTGAGTATTCATAAAAAGCAATTCATTCTATTCTAAGCCTTATATCTTTCATGTCAGGAGTCAACCTGGAGTGAACTTTTTAACACACGCAACATAGACATTTGAAAGCAGATGCTCCTGAGTCTGAGGGGTACCTTCAGTGCTGGTGGGTACCCATCTAATTGGACCTTTTGTCTGGTCTGGTTAGCTAAGGCACAACTCAGGGTTTGTACGAATGAAATCTTTTGAAAGAAAATTCATTCTTCTTAAAGGCTTGAGTAGTCTTTTTTTTAATCTGCAAAGAAAAATTCTGTGGTGGTGAAAGATAATTTCTGTTACCTGAAATCTAAAAGATGAAGTGAATGATGTTGGGCTGGCTTTGTAAAGAAAACGTCATGCTTTCTCTTTCTGTGGCATACTTTTAGTGTCAGGTTCAGAGACAAATAGAAATTGTATTATTTAATATTGCAAACCATTAGCTTTTTATAAAAAGTTAATGTACATTGAAAGCTTTTGATCTTGAAGATTCCTGAAGCACTTCAGTTCAGTTTTAGTGGTTACTGGCTTGTCCTTTTGTGGGTCGGTCATTGTGCATAGGAATTCCATCAAGTAATTTTACTGTTTCATGTTACTCTGAGACATTTAAAGAACTTTATTTTTGGAATTTTCATTTCAAATAATATAAATTCAGCTTATTCTTCAGAGCTTTGAAAAAATTCAAATCCCAACTAGATGATGCAGAAGGGAAGCAGTTTGCTAGCTTTCATTAGTCACCAATTTAATTCCTCTGGTCTTTTGAGATTTGGTTGTAAGCAATACCATAAGCTTCAAAACTAAGGAAAACTAACAAATGGAATAAAACAAAACCAAGATGTAGTAATTGCTTTGTGCTTCTAAACTCATTCTGCCACAGAAAGCCTCCTCTCCTCTTATTGTTAGCAACTCTCCCAGACCCAGAAGAGGTCAGAGCGGCCTCTGGGACTGGAGCGCTTCAATGGCATAACACTGGAGGTCACCCTTGCTACTTACAAGTTTTCTACAATTTCACAAAACAAAAGTGGGTCTTACATATATTCAATGTACACTACAGTTTTCAAGATATTTTGATAAAAATATATGGATAGTATGTGTCTTCCACGTATAGTTAGTCATGTTAAGTGCAATTAAGAAACATTATGAAAATCTTACGATTGTCTGCTTAAATAAGCAAACAGCAAGTTTTTCAACGTGAACCTCAGAGCTTTCATTTTATATGAGATATGGATTTTCAAGTTTCTTTCAAATTGTTACAGCAAGATTCTAGGAACATTGTACATGTTGTTCATTCAGTAATTGGTCAGGTCTGTGTTTACTGCCTCATTCTTGGATATAGCTCTAGTGAGTACTTATGACCTAGCCAGATTACTTCTACAAAAATTTTTTTCACATACTTTGTCATAGTATGCTGAATAGTTGACTATGTTCTACTGTGCTTTTTTCATACCACATTAGTTCTGTGTTCTTATGTCCACTGCAAACAAAATATGATGATGTTATATTACTAAGATTACAATTTCTAAAATCTACTTGTTAACAAAGCATGTGTGTACTCACGTATATGGATTGATAAAACCCTGGCTTGTACATCTTAGTCCACAGGGAAACATAAAGCTGAGTGGTGGTGCACTTGTCTGCATCCTGAAGCAATTTAAACTAAGGGCAAAGATAGACTGTGATTGCATTTTGGCAAGAAGAATGGGAAAGTGGGACATTTGTCATCTGGCACTGTAAAAAAGAAACAGAAAAAACAACAAAAAGCAGGAGCAAAGTGTCAGGTGCTTTTCATCATGAAACACAAAAAGAGAACAAGAAATAACACAAAATAAAGAAGTATTTTAGGTGTTTTTCTGAAAGTCTGAATAAGAAAAACATGAATTTTTGTAATGCACATTAACTTATTATAAACCAATTATAAGCCAATTTTCTTTCTCACACCTTTAACACATATACCCAGTTTCACCAAAGCTAATCAAGATGTAACTGTTATCATCACAAAACCGTCATAGGGCAGACGTAAGATAAAATGTGGGAAGATACAGTGAAGATTTGTGTGAGATAACGAAATGGAAGGAGTAGAGGCGGCCACCCCGTCACTTCCTCGGTCCACAGAAGCCTGAGGGCATCTGCAGATATTTGTCCACTAACAGAGCAACACAGCGTTCTGTGCTATTTATCCTGGGAGGCCCCATCTACTGTCCTGGTCAGTTTCTGTTTAGGGTTTGTTGAGAGAATCAGTGTGTTCTGCCAAAAGGTCTGGATGGTCAGTGTGTACAAAGAAAGGCAGCCATAAATCGTGGCTCTCTCCTTCCTTCTGAGACGGTGCTGCTGTTTTGCTGAAATCTCTTAGTTCAGATTTGTCAATTCTGGCCTATTGGAGACTCAGCACCCCCTGAAAGCCTTTCTTGGTCATTCCTACCCTTGCGCACATCTCTCTTTTCTGAACAGTTTCAACACTGAGTTTATCACTCACTTTAGACCTAGCCTGTGCATTTTTAAGTTTTTAACCAGAACTGTGCTTTTCTTCACTGTTAGCAGCCAGTATGTTTCTGTAGCCAGCTGCAGCACAGGCTGTCTTTTTATCCTGGACTCTTCGTTGCACTAAAGGATACTAAACCTTGAGCAGCTGGAGTAACCTCTCTTCTCCTTACCCTCACTCCTGAGCACCTCCTTACTATCACTTCCATGATCCTGGTCTTCAGACTTTGAATTATCAGAGAGTGCTTTGTTTCCTCTGCTAAGATGAAAATCTCCTGGACACAGAACTTTATCTTATGCATGCCCCCACCATCATCACCGGATCTCATAGCATGACTCCAACTAAGAGTTTCAGCATCTTGGGGCCAAGAACATACCTCAGGTGGGAGAGTTGTGCCTACCATGCAGACAGCATTGGGGTTGATCCTCAGCACTTACATAGCACATGCTGTGCTGCACACCTCTAACCCTAACACTCAGGAGACAAGTGTGTGAGGCCATCCTTAGCTACATAGTAAATTCAGAGCCAGCCTGAGACACATGCAACTCTGTCTCAAAAAGAATTTAAAAATTTTCAACAAATTAACAATTTATTAAATTCCTTGATAAAAATACAGTGATAATTTCCAAAGATGCTACAATAGAGAGCATCATGTCTAAACTATGAAGCAAGCCAAAATACAGTGGGGATTAGAGATTGCATGTGAATGATAGCCTGAGATCAGAACAGTACAAACTGGAAGCTATGACTGGAAACAGACAGAGCCACTTTCAGGTGTCAAGTGGAGATCTGGCAATGCAGCATATGTTCCTTTGACTATAATTTCAGTATAGTCTGTGGCAAAATGTTTTTCCCCTGGGTATACAAAAAGAACCTGAATAGAAGATTTTCATTCAGTCTCTTCCCACCAAACGGAACAATGAAAGACCTCCCCAGCTAGAGCTACAGAATAGATTTCAGAGCTGGCTTGTTGAAGAAGTGAAGGAATGAATGAAGATAGGCAGTGATACTTTTTTTTTTTTGAGTGAGAATGAACAAGTAAAATAACTTTAAAAATCTCACACTAAAACACAAGCATTCTTTACATCCAACTGAGAACTTTGAATTCCTATTTAGAATGAGTCATAAATCATTTCTAGAGAATGTTTATGTTTCTATTCACATACATTAGTCCATGAACTATTATGCTTTAAATATCATCATCATCAACAACACCAAAATAAATTCCATTTAATTCAGAAATCTACAATTTATGTTCACTTTAGTCCTGTGGCTGTTTGTACTTTTAAACTAACACTAAATTTAAATCTCATAGATACACAGGCTGAATCTAATACTCTTCCCACCAAAACTTTTACTAGAGATGAGTTTCCACATGTGATAGCTATAAAGCATTAAGTTCTAGACAGACTAGAAGTTCTGACATTGACTTTGCAATGTCGGAGGTCTTGCCTACAGCAGACTCTTGCTGAGTATTTGTTGAATTTTACTTCTTTTTCCCATTAACAATGTCTGGAAGTATCTGTGCTAAGTGATACTGGAATATTTACTACATAAAAATCCATTAAAATCTCCATTCGCACACTCCCAAATAACTCCCTATAGTCCTTCTGGTCTACCCAACAGTAACTTTATTCTTAGACACTTATCAGAGAAGAACGTCTAGAATCTAGGATTGCCAAAAAGCATAATAGGAAAAATTTAAGGGTATTTTTTTTTTAATGGAGAGGACTGATTCTGCTTCCTCTATTACCATGGACCACTGTTTAGACATTGTATGTGTTTGTCCATCAATGCTTCTTATGGGAGAGGCTTCGCCCTCCATGTTTAGGATGGCAATGCGGGAGGTGGGAGACAGTTTAAAGGGCGGAACTTACTGCATGGTACCTGAGTTACTGGGGTTGCTGCCTGTGGAGACAATCAACTTCTTCCCTGTGGGTCTGCAGGTGAACATCTCTGGTCCTTTCCCAATCTCTGGCTTCCTGCCTCTCCACTTGCTTGCTCTTACATACACATCCCTACAACAATGCTATTCACCATTATACCACCACTATGGCCAAGGGAGCCATTATGAGAGCTGAGTGTGAAAAGGTCCCATGTTCTTTGATGTCCAAAATTATGGGCTAAGCAAGTTGTTTTTCTTTGCACACTGCACAGCACTGTCATCATAGCAAAAAGACTAATACACCATCCTGGACAGAAAAAAATGAGGAAAATATGATATACCCATTGTAAGTCCTAAACCAGCCAGGACTCAGCATAACTCTAGATTCTAGACTTTACCCATCTGTGCTGGGGTAAGTATCATTTAAATTGAGAACTAAAAAGGACCTGGAATTTGTGAGTTTGGAGCTTCATCTAGATGAGTGGAGATTGACAGTGGTGGGTCTCAGCACAGAGCAAATGATGGAAAAGGCTTAAATACTAGAAAAGCTCTTGTTACTATAGAAGGCCACCAATGGAAGACCACCACTAGAAGACCACTTAGTGGAAGAATCAAATAGAGCTAGAAGCAGGTTAGAACCAAATTCCAGAGCCTATGTGCTGTGGTACACACCTTTACTTCCAGCGCTTGGGAGGCTGAGGCAAGAAAATCTCTGTGAGTTGAAGGCCAGCCTGGTCTACACATCAGGTTCTAGTCAAGCCAGAACTATGTAGTGAGACCTTATATCAAAAAAACAAAAAACAAAATAGATGGATGGATAGATAGATAGACATACAGACAGACAATTAACAATAAAGAACCAAGTCACAGCAGGCCTTGCCATTCACGGTAAAGACTTCCCTCTTCAGCCCTTAGAAGTTGTGGCACAGTGGCCAAACAGCCGTTTTGAAATACGAATTTAAAAATCGTATCTGTTGCAGAGACATCGTGTAAGAAAGGGCGAGAAAGTCTTCACTGAGATTCTTTAATAGTGTCACAGCTCCAGTGAAGAACAGGGTCAAGAGATGGCTGCTGTACATCTGGCCTGTGGAAGAGGCCCAGCATTTTAAGTAGAATGTTGCTGATTGTTCTCCTCACTTTACAAATCTGCAACTCCTGACTCATATTTTATATTTGTGAATAGAAGGAAGAGATAGCTTGTGAATCTTAGTAATAAATAAAGGGATAAATATTCTGAAATTTGAGGATATTTCATCTAAAATCCAAGAAGAGATGTTAAACTCCTTATCCATATTACAAGAGAGTGAGAGTAGCACATGTCACAGTCATCTATAAAAGTAAGTGCAGATAGGACCGAATTCAGGATCCCTAGAAAGAGGTCACAGTACAACCATTTGAAATCATCTCTGTATACAAATGTGGATGCAGAATGAAGCCTGAGAACTCTTACTGCAGTTTTTCTTCCTATTATGCTTTCTTCCCTTATTACTAAGGCAATTAATCACATGAACAAATTATGGAAATGACTGGTGGCTACAGTATTCAGCCTTAATGATTGTTATCACTATTGTTAATGAGTAGGGAGTATTGATAATTTCCCTTTAATGTTTCTGAATTTCATCAAAATGATCCAACAAAGAATATCAAGAGGTAAATAATTTCCCTAAGTAACTTTGCTCTGCTGGACTCAGGGTTTGGTGAGGACACTAATGGAAGCCATAAGAGACTTGCCTGCCTGGACAGGATTCCTAGCATTCTTTATAGGTAAGTTATTCCAAATTCTTAAGAAGTTCTCATGGGACACTCCTCTGTTACTAGGAGAGTGTTACTATGGTAACTTTTTTGATAATCTTTCAGAATTTTTCAAGTCACCTTTTACACAAAATACTTTGTTAGTTTCTAAATGATGGAGGAATATAAAAAAGAAACAAATTCTTTCCCAATGTATTTGTCACCTTCTGGGTTCCGGATCATATGTTGTATGATGGCTATTCCTTTTGTGTTACATACTTTCATGTCAAACCTATTGGTCTGGACAACTTCTAAAGGCAATAAAATGCAAATGTACATTTAATTTAGGGGATTGGTGATATTGTTAATTCTCTAGAAAATAAGTCTTCAATAATGATGTCACATTGCTTGTTCTTATCATTAAATGTGAGCATTGTAAGCTAGTATATAAAATCAGTCATGTGACCATGTAGTTAATATGCATGTTATTCAAACTTTACCACAATTTTATTTTTTTCACCATTTTGTTTCCTCCTTTGGATTTTTTTTTAAGCATTAAGCTCTTGAGGCTATTGAAACGGTGTAAGATGGTTTGCGAAGGAGGTGATAGTGCCCACCTCTTCCCAATAGGCCAGAGATAGGTAAGATATAATAATTTCATGACGACAAGTTCTCCGTCATCTATTAAGAAGGAAGAGTGACTCCAGGCTTCGCGTGGTTTGGTGTTCTGAACACCATCTAAATCTCAGTGTTCTCTGTGGCTCCTATCTGGTACTTGCATTCACCTCGCCTGTGTGCAAGGCAGTCACTGAGTCTCGCCAGCAGTAGTCATGAAAACAAATTTTAATTGAGTTTGGCATGTCAAAACCCTTTCTTGGGTTTTATGTTTGATGTACCCTGTCACATTTTCAATGAATAAAAAACTGCCTTCTTGCATATTTATTACACATTCTCAGTTAGTGCGATTTTGTTACACAAGCAGTTGCCTTATTATTTTTTACACCTGCACTTTGATATCACAGTGGTTCATTGTCAATCAGCACAAAGTATCAGAAGTGGCTCGGCTAATGAGCACACAGTTGCCTTCAGTTCATTTTACATTGTGAAAGCCTACTAGGGAATAGACCGTAAAAGCTGGGGGAGGGGTTCTGACATTTTATAAATGTCATGTGTCAATCCTACATTGTGGTGGGTGTGAAGCACTGCATCCTGATGGCACCATGGTCACATGACAGGCACTTTCACCACCAGCCCGGGAGGCAGGTTTTATTACTATAGCGCTAAAGAAAGAGGTGTGTATGTGTATGGAGGAAGGAGAGAAGGGGCTTGGGAGGGGGAGAAAAAGATCGATTTAGAAGTTCATGCTGAGACTTTGGGCTTATATACGTGAGTCAGGAAATATCTGTCATTACTTTATTAATATAAATGAGTAGAGACAACATTTTGATGACAAACTGTAAAAATACTGATATGAAAACTTTGCTTTTACCTTTAACTTATTAAATGTAAAAATATTTTGATCTTAGAACAATAATAATATTTTGTTTCCATATAACTAAGTTAGAATTTCTATCAGAGGAATAAAATAACCCTTATTTTATTTAGCATTATTTTAAGGTATGTTTACATAACTTGCTCTTGGTATAGGGTGTAAATAGGGAATTTATTCATTAGTCTTAATTACTGAGGGTTTGGACTTGTGAATTAAGTTTTTTTTTCAACTGAGGAAAATAAATATATTTTCACTTTTTCCTCTTGAGCTTTTGGACCATCGTGTATTAACCACTGCTCTGAATTCAGCCTGTAATGGCAAGGACTAAACTGAGCATTTTCACTTCTGAATTAACTATCACTCACCCATGAGACTAGATAGAGGGCATTTAAGAGCTCTGGCTCTGGCTCCTGAGTCCCAGCACCACATGGTTCTTCGCAACTGTCTGTAATTGCAGTTCCAGGAAATTTGAAGCCCTCTGGTGGCCTGCTCAGGCACTGGGCACAAACACTGTACATGCATAAAATCTCCAAAATTTAATACTTTAGGAGTTAATTTACTATTAAACCTAACTTATGTTCACCAAGAATTCCTTTCCAAACAGCAAGGAGAGGGAAGAGATAGGGGAGAAGCTTAAAGATTGGGCTCCGGAACGACAGGCAGGGGAAGTGACCTTAAGTGAGTCAGGGAGACCTCAGCGTACAAATTCCGGAGTCCCGTGCTGACAGGGCCGCATGTTCACATGCTAGTCCCTCTTACCAGGCTGGAGCAGAGGGGCACCACCCTGCCAGTCTGTAGTGTTGGGTTTCACAGCACCTTAGCCTCCCACAGTCCTGACCAAACTTCAGGAGGGCATGCACTGGTTGTTTTTTGTTTTTTGTTTTTGTTTTTTCCACTTTAACAAAATGTTTTCTAGAACCCGTAAGTAGCAAGTGTGGACTTTGGAAGCAGTAAGTAGCACCCGCGGCTGCGCTGTGACTGCAGGGATGCTGGCGTTCCTAGGCCACTTTGCTCCTCCTCCTACACTAGTATGCGTACATTTTCCCGCGTGCAGAGCAAGGCTCTGTGCGCTGTGGGAGTACCTCTCTCCTCTGGATAGGAGTACAAGGGCGCATCATCACACACAAGTTACCACGGCTCTCCCCCTTCCTCCCGGAAGCTGTGTAATCTTTGCACTAAGGGCACTGGAAGTGTGAAAGGACAATGGAAATGAATTAGTCTACTCCTGAGGATTTCTTTAGTTTGCCAACATGAACATTCCACTTCATAAAGCTTCAACTGTTTTTTTTAATTTAAAAATTATTTTATTTCTTTATTTGTTTAGGGGACAGCATCTCATTAAGAAGCCCAGACTAGTCTCAAACCCACAATTTCTTTCCCTCAAGTCGTGGTGTTGGGATTATAGACAGAAACTACCACAGTGACTCTGAACTCTTCTTTATAATGAAACAATATATCCTTCCTATTTTAAAAATTACCCCACCAAATTATAAACTTGACATTTATTTTTTATTTAAAAGGGCCAATTTTGGAGAAAATTCAAGAATCATGAATTGAGATTGGAGCAGGAAACACTTGTCTATTTTTAGAGAGGTGATTTGTTTCTTTTTCATTATGATTGAAAAGCATTTCTAGACCTAGATACTTTTTCCTTTGTGCATCTGTGTGTGTGTTGGGGGATGGGCATGATATGGAGTTCAGAGGATGTGCCCCTGTGTCGGTCCACACCTTTCATTCTGCTGGAGAAAGGTTCTCTTGTTAGCCACAGCTGTTAGCTGGCTGCAAGCTTCCAGGACACTTTCCTGTCCCCATCCCCCACCCCTCTAAGGGGCATGCTGGAATTACAGACTGAGGCACTCCTGCCTGGGGCTTTCCTCAGCCTTCTGGAGAGCCAAACTCAGGCTAGCAATTGCTTCACCCAAGAGCCATTTCCCTAGCCCTTGTTAGACATTTTATATTTATTTTCTCTTTAGTGAAACTTAGAGATTTTAAGTTTATATTTAAAGTTAGTTATATCATTGTATTTGAGATATTGAAGAATTTTTAAATACAAGTAGAGAAGAAAAATTCTGTTTTTAGCAAAAAAAATTGATATTTATGTTAAACTTCAGAGAATCTGAGCAACCAATGTTAGGTCTGTTTTTTTTTTTAATGTTCTTTGTTTTGTTGTCTAGCTCGCTGTCTAGAACCTATGCACACACGCAGTTGTGCAAATGCCTCTTGTAAACATCCTTTCACAGCTAAGGATGATGTTGATTTGACTTCAGTTGCATCTGCTACTGTAGTCAGCTTGCCATCCTATCCTCTCTAAATAATGTAAATTATAACTTTCTTGGCCTTTAAATGAAAAAGACAACAATTTGAAAATATTTTTTCCATGAAATCTGAAAATAAGACCTTTGTCTTTGGCAATATGTTTATAAATAATCTGCCTAAGCTATTAATTGCAAATACATTGCCAGAACCATGCCAAAAGTAGACAACCTATTAAATTGTCTTTGTTGAAAACTGTCCAGTCCTGTTGTTGGTGAGACTATTTATTCATACAATCATATAAAATCATTTTTAATAAAGAACAGTCGAAGGCACAGAGAAAAATGTCTTTATCCATAAGCAACCAGTTGAGAAATGGATTTTTATTCAGTCAGATCCTTTTAGTCAATGAAACAGCGTTTTCATGCATATTGCACTCAAGTGATAATTAATATAGTCTAATTCCAGACATGATGCCTGAATTGATGTACTGTCAGCGATACCCCATGTTAAAATCAAACCTTGACAGGGTTTAACACCCTGGAACAGGTCATCATATAATAACACTCTTTGCCTCTCAGTATTTGTCTTCAGCCAAGCAAAGTATTACAAGATGGGGTAAAGGGGAAAAAAAAGGAAATAATTACAAATGAAGAGTGACGCGGGCTGTGAATAGAACATATGTTAGGCTAGGCAGAGGCATCATGAATTATATCATTTCACGATGAAACGGCACTGGGGCTGAACGGTCCTATTTTAAACCTTGATGCATTTTATCTCTACTGTATTTGGACTGTCATCTTTGGAGAAAGACTTGGTATAATTGAGAGTCAACTCCAATCTACATGACTTGAACTGAAGTGGGGGCCGATGAACGGTGCTGTGGAGGCCAGAAGAGCTTCTAATAAGATAAAATGAGCAATCGCCTTCATGCTGTAAGTTACAGATGCATTCTGTGCATATGATTTTCAGAGTTACGGCTTCCAAATGTCACTCACACTACAAAGTTCAGGAAGTGTTCTAATAATTACAATAGAAAAGGAGGCCAGTGCCTTTCAGTGCTCATTTTAGGGGGACAGAATCAAAACCTGTTTTATATTAGACTTTCCTTGTAAAAACCTATTAGATGTAATCAGCATAATTTGTTCATAATGTGTTCTCATTATGTTTGATTTTATTTGGCTGTTTCACCAAACTCCTTCTCAATTTTGAATATATTAAGCTAAATACCCTTTGTATGGCCCTTGCTTTCTTGAAATTTTTTTGATAACTTCCGTTAGAAGAAACCACTTTCTTATTGAGAAGGGCTTTGTGCATATAGCTCCACAGTTCTGCTCTGTTTCATAATGCTTTCTGTTACAGCATGCATGTACAGGTCCTGTCTTCTTGACTGAACTTTAAGCTTGTCAGGACAAAAGCCACAGAGCATGACACTCGGAGAAGTCTGTGGTGGAACAGGGCTGCAGCATGGCTTGTTCCGTAAGTAGGAAGTTTAGATATATGATTATATTAAATATTTACATAATATGTATTAGTTTCAAAGCTACTCCATATTTTTGTGCTCATTCCTTTCTATTTAATCGAGTAAGATACTTTTGTTGGAAAAAATAGTAAATGTTTCTTGACACCAAATTAAAGACTAGCAATAAATCACTATATGCACAGTTACCATTAATTATCTGCATAGAGTTTATGCGTTTTTCTTTCTAACTGAAAATTTTCTTCCTGGAGAATACCAGAAGATCATTAGGAAGTAGCTTTGATTCTTTTTCAAATTTCTAATGAGTGGCTCAGACTAGAACACGTTTATACAAAAACATCAATGACAAAGTCGGGGGGGAAAAGGTAACAATTCACTATTAGCTATGTTTCCTGAATATATACCATTCAAAATTAGTCCTGTAGGAAGAGTAAAGCCCGTCCATAGAGGCCAAACTCTCGTCACTCCACAGAAGGAGGACATCAGCTACCAGTATAATCAGCGCTCTTGAGTTGTATCCCTACATCCTTCCTTTGCTCTATTGAAGATGAGCCAGTTGTTGACTGCCTAAAACAGAAAGAGGCTCCTCTACCTAAAGTCTTCTTACTTACTTAAACAACCCAAGGCGAACCCAGAGGTTTTGTAAAATAAACCACCATAGCTCATTTAGCCATAACCTTCAGGCTTCATCCTTTACCCTGGCAAATGCACATAGGTGCTGCTCTTTTGAGAACTACAAAGATTGTATGGAAAGCTGATCATAATCAATAAAGTATTAATGTTTCTTGTTGCAGACAATGATTTTAATATTTGCAAAGGGAAGCAGAGATTATACAACCTTAATATAGCAATTAGGGGAGGGTTTATTTCAGTCAAAGTTCCAGGTTACAATCCTTCATGGGAAAAAGTCAAGGGCCCAAGCTGAAGGACCAGGGCAGATCCATCATCACCCACAAAGAGAGAATGAGTGTGTGTGTTTCATTTGCTTGCTTGCATTCAGTTTACTTTCTCTACTATTTAGACAGTTCAGAACTCTTTGAACAGGAAATGAGGCAGCCCATAGTAAATGGAGTCTTCCCACGTTAATTTACCTAATTCAGATAATTTATCACAGATGTTCCTGCAGGTTAACCCAGTATAGACATTCTCACACCAAGACTCTTCTCAGGTAACTAGGTTGTATCAGGTGAATTAAGCCAACTATCAAATTCAGTAGCTCCCAATATGTTCAAGCCAGCTGAAATATCTTATGGGAGATATGTGTACTATTTCAATATGCCAATTCTGTTATTTAAATTTTAGTAATATGATTATCCTTTTGCAATATTTTACAAAGATTCAAGAGAATTTGTGTACGTGAATTAAATAATTCACATAATGATGAAATAATTTTTGTATTTCAGCAGTTGGCCATTCTGAAAATAATTTAAATGTTTTTGTTTTAGATACATATCTTCATTTTCTAAATAAGAAACATATACATATTTAGTAATTTTATCAAAACAGCCTGGATGAAATATTAAATGGTTCTAATAAGGGAATTCATGGATGCTAACATCGTGTTCCTTATTATACTACATTAACAAATAAATTATTTATTTTAGAATAAGCTCTCCAACGTTATTTAACTTCTATAATTGTTATTAGCACCATATCTCTGCCTTCAGTATTAAAGTTTAAGTATAAAAATTCATATTAGAAACACCAAATTAAAGAGTGAAGTTTATCTTAACAATTTATTGCTTGTGAATTTCAGTAGTGCTGTATAGACCTACTAAAAGTGTCTGCATGCAACTGCCTTGCTGTATAAGACTGAATCTTTGGTTTGTTCTCTTTTTCTTCTCCCAAATGAAGAACATTTATGTCCCACACAAATAAGCATTGCCAAAAATTGCAGGCATTTTAAATCTTGGCTTCCTCTGAGCTGACTGTAACTTGAAGAGATCAGCAATTCCACCTGTCATCCAATACCTGCGTCCTTACCTTAGCCACCCTGTGTACGTGGAAACTACTGACATCAGGAAAAGGCACAATGCATCTGTAGGTCAGCAGCATACACGGCCCATTTCACACCTGAAGCCACTGAGTCCTAATAGCTGCCATCATGTGCAGAAAAAAATTACTGTCCTCACCAGTCATAGAGTGGAGTTAATAATGAAAGTGCAAAGAAAGATGTGATAGGCGATAAAGTGTATACGGAAACTTTAACTTATGATAGCAATAAAATGTTAAATAATAATATTATCACCAGACAAGAAGATACAAGTAATGCCTTTCAGTTGCATTGATTTTGTGCTTGCACAGTTTAAATTCCTGACAGCATAAGGAAACAAACAAAATAAACTTGAAGTTTTCAGCACAACTAGAAGCCCCACGTGGTTCTTTTTGCACTGTTGCACTGTCATTGCTTGTTTTTTAATGTTATAATTGGCATGCCAGAATTACACAAAAATGAGTTTCATCATGACATTATCACACAAGCACATGCTGTATTTTGATCATATACACCTACTTTTTAAAGAATTGCACTGGGAAAATCGCCTGCCTAGCCTGCACAAGCCGTGGGTTTGATTCCTAACATTGTCAAAATCAACAAAGAAAGAATAAATAAATGAACACTGCTATGTCCTAGAACAGGATTGGAGATCCCAGGTCCATTTCAAGTTAGCTGGAATCATTTGGAGTGATTACAGTTGCTGCACAAGTAAGTCCTCAAATGATCATGTGTGCATCTAAGTTCCCAGTTGTTGGGCTGGCCAACATTTCAAGACGTTTTCTAAAATTCATACAGAATAACATTAATTATTTTTTATTTTATTTTTTTAGTTTTTCAGACAGGGTTTGTCTGTGTAGTCCTGACTTGGAACTCACTCTGTAGACTAGGCTGGCCTGGACTCACAAAAAACCACCTGCCTCTGCCTCCCGAGGGCTGGGATTAGAGGCATGCACCATCACAGCCTGGCTGAATGACATATTTATTAAAGAATAATAAAAATGAGCTAATTTGAAGATAATTATTTAAGATTCAACTGTCCCTATAGCAATAGTTATTAGTAGCTGCCTACTGATACTTCAAACTGGATGGTCCAGTCCAAGCTGCTCTATGCTTCCTGACCTGGACTTGCCGTTAACATAGGATGATGTTTTGTTCCTTTGTGTTGCTTTCAGGCTGTAAAATGGTAGAAGTAAAATAAGACTGTGTCTGAGCAATTCTTAGTTCCAAGACTCTCTGCATTGGTGATGGGTATAACAGAGCCGCTTTCTGAGACCTTTGTCAGCAGTTGCACTGATGATTATTTCAAGCTTTGTTCGCTTGCCGTATCCCCACCACCAAGTTCAAAGAGACTTTCCTTCAGTAGAATAGTGATCCTTCTTATTTTCTTCGCCTAAAAACATGTTCGCATTACTGGAATTGTCTATGAAATACTAAAAACTCTCCTGTCTTTCATGGTTCTTGTTTTTTGCAAATAATTGCAAGTCACTGAAAAGGCCCATTCCCAAATAATACATTTACAGCACACTCCCACAACTCAGGTTCTCAGAAGAGGGGGTGTGAAGATGGGAAGTGCGAAGGGTACGCAGAGGTGTGTGCTGCAATGTCATCTCTATTTAAGAAAAGTGTAGATATTAGTAGGCAGCTGGCAGAGGTGGGGAGGAGGGGGGCGGTCTGGGAACAGTCCGGAGTGTTGAAGAATGTGATAAGATACATTGTATGAAATTCAAAAGGAATGACAAAATATTGTTTTATTTTAAAAACAAAAAATAAAAATAAATAAATGGGCTACAGTCCCAGGAAGACCGCTCAGTCACCAGGGTGCTGGCTACACAAGCCTGAGAATCTAGATTTCCATCCTCAGTATCTGCGTAGGGTGCAGGTGGCACACATCTGTAATCCTAGAGTGTCCATGGTAAGGGGACAGAGGCAGGCAAATCTCGGAGGTGCCTGGGAAACCAATCTCACCATTTGGCGAGCTTTGTACTTAGTGAAAGACCCTCTCTCAAAAAATTAAAGCAGAGAACAATTGATTGAGGAAGCCACCAGCATCCTGGTACACACACGTGAATACACACACACACACCAAGTAATAGATAAGCAAATCTTAACTATAGCTAACCTTGCTATTGTCCATTAATCTTTTTATACCACACAGAAAATGGACAGACTAAGGTAAAGGGTTGGGATTTTGACTTTGTATCCCCACCCCCAAAACAACTAGAGGCTTTAATATTAGAGATGAAGGAAGAGGGCTTTGACAGTACCTAACACCATAATTGGGATTGGTCACGGTAAGAGTGATAATGAACCAACGCATTTCACACTTGGGGTGGGCTTTTAATGCAGATGCCTTCCTGTAATTTCAAGGCGTGGCTGATGGAGCTATAATTATAGTTATAATTATTCGTCTGTTTAAATCATCTCTGCTGACTGTCAGAACCATCCAGGTTCTGCAGCACAAAACCTGTAGCAGCTTTCACAGAATTGGCACACTGTTGGAGTTGGCAAACAGGGTGTTTAAAGCTGTTTTTACAAAAGTTTCCATTATTTTCACAAAAGCTGCTACAGAATTTAAGCTTTCCCCCCCACCACACATTCAAATGTATGTGTGTTTGTTTATGGACAGATAAAACCAAAAGAAAAATAAGAAAGCATCCCAGGTTTTGTGCTAAATTTCTACCCAAAAAGACTTGCAATTAGAGCTGTGGATAAATGACTATTCAAATGAGCTTGACTGGCCTGTGGTGTCTCTCCCTCACAGTTTTCCTGCCAGCGCCTCCTGTTGAGCTCACAGTCTCTGCCTAGCAGGTGCCTCCCAAGTCACCTGAAACTCTGATTTGAAATCCAACTTGTTTATAATTTTGTTTTAATTTTGTAATGTTATCCTTAATATAGACCCTATGTTATTTGTAACACTAGCCCTTATTTGGGAAATTAGTGTAACTGTGAGGTGGGTGAGAACAGTCTGTTTTGTATCTGTGCATTGGGAGAGGCTGGAGACATCTCTGAGCCTAGACACCCACCCCCAGGCTCCCTGCCTCCCTCTCCACTTCCATCTAGAATTCCCTCACTTTCCACGGCTTCCTGCAGTTCTTTCTACAAACTGAGTGGGAATGGGGTCAGGGTGACCCACAGGCCTTGCTCTGTGCTCCCCATAAGGCCTGGTCTAGGAAGCAAAGCTGTAGACATGGTGCTGTCCTGATGTTGGTTGGAGTTAGTAAGAAGAGTGGCTGAGTCGCCAAAACCCTCTTTGGAGGCTCCTGGCTGCTCAGGTGCCCCGAGATCACAGTATCTTGGCATTATCTGGTGGATTTTAGGAAGAGTGGACCCTGGAATATTATTCAGGTGAGGGACTGTCTGGCCCCTGACACATCATGCTACCACTATAAATGAGAAGTTTTTTTTTAATTCACTATTTAATGATGACTAGTAAATGTTTAAATTTAGCACCTACTTTTAAAAGTTTGGCCAATGGCAAACTGACATTTCCCAAATTTTTATATTAAGATGTTCAGAGGGAAGTTGTCTTTAATATAATAATTTTTTCAGATCTAAATAAAGGAAAAGCCTTTTATAGTTCATTTCTTAGGCACTTGAAATTTTAACAAAAGCAATATAGAGAACTCTTGTATGAACACATACATAGTAATTTTCTTTAAAGTCCTGATTTGACAAATAAGGTATCTCATTTTCTCAGGGTAATTATACTTGTTTTCTAAATATAAGGAAGACACAGCAGCTGAATTACTCTCCTATTTTTATTCGTAAAATGGTAATTAGTGAAGCTATATGATGGGGCAAGAGATGATTCAGAAAAGACGCTTGCTCACTTGTAAATATTTGGTAAAGTACAGATTGTCTTTACATTTCTAGATCTTTCTTAGGATGTGCTTGAAAAGGCTAATATGTATTATTTTTCTAGTTATTTTTGCCTAATACCTAATCCATGTAGCAGGGGGTAATGTTAAGGGGCACAATAAGGGCCATCTATTTACCTAGCACTAGTGACATCAGATTTATCTGTATTATCTCATTTTGTCTTCATATTGGTCCTTTGTGGATGGGTATTTTAATTACCATTCAATAGTTGAGAAAACCAAGGCCTGGGGAATATAAGCTGTTTGATATATGCACTACACACACACACACACCCATGCCCATGCACACACGCACGCACGCATGCATTGCAGCAGTCAGAGCCAAGAGTAACTCTGAACAGGAAGCAAAAGACAGAGATGAATTCCCCAAGTATCAACCATCATGTCAACCTATAGGCCTCCATATATGGAGTCAAGATTTCAGCCCAGCATACTCCTTCTGAAAAATGAATCACCACTAGATGACAGGTATTATGGGTTCCAGAGGAGAATGGGGCATAAATGTGCCCTGAAAGAGCCTACCACCTATAGAAGCTGTGTAAATAGATCTTAATTATTTTATTATTTATTTATTTATCCATTCATTCATTTATTCATTTACTACAATGTATACACTTTGTATCCTGGCTGTGGCCCCTTCCATGTCCTCCCCACCCCACCCACCCTCCTTCTTCTCCCCCTATGTACCTTCCCTAGTCCACTGATAGGGGAGGACCTCCTCCCCTTCTATCTGACCCTAGCCTATCTTACTCTCAGCAGGGCTAGCTGCATTGTCTTCCTCTGTGGCCTGGTAAGGCTGCTCCCCTCAGCCTCACAGGGAGGTGATCAAAAAGCCTGCCACTGAGTTCATGTCAGAGACAGCCCCTGTTCCCCTTACTAGGGAACCCATTTGGATACTGAGCTGCTGTGGGCTATGTAGTTTGACGTTGGCTATAGGCTTGCTGTGCAGAGGTTCTAGGTTATCTCCATGAATGGTCCTTGGTTGGAGTATCAGTCTCAGAAAAGACCCCTGTGCCCATATTCTTTTTGTTCTGTTGTTTTCCTTGTGGAGCTCCTGTCCTCTCCAGATCTTTCTATCTCCCGCTTCTTTCATAAGATTCCCTGTACTCTGCCTAAAGTTTGGTTATGAGACTCAGCATCTGCATTGATACACTGATCAGTAGAGTCTTATAGAGGCCCTCTGTGGTAGGCTTCTGTCCTGTTTGCTGTTTTCTCCTTCTTCCAATATCCATTCCATTTGTCTTTCTGAGTGAGGATTAATCATCTTACCCAGGGTCCTCCTTCTTGCTTAGCTTCTTTAGGTATACAGATTTTGGTATGATTATCTTAGATGTATAATATCCACTTATAAGTGAGTATATACCCTGTGTGTCTTTCTGCTTCTGGGATACCTCACTCCGGATGATCTTTTCTAGTTCCCACCTTTTGCCTGCAAATTTTATGATTTCCTTGTTTTTAATGTATAAGTAGTAATCCATTGTATAAATGTACCACAATTTCTTTATCCATTCCTCTATTGAGAGACATCTAGGTTGTTTCCAGGTTCTAGCTATTACGAATTAAGTTGCTGTGAATATGGTTGAGCAAATGTCCTTGTTGTGTACTTGAGCATCTTTTGGATATATGCCAAGGAATGGTATACCTGGATCTTGAGGAAGTGCTATTCCTAATTATCTGAGAAAATGCCAGATTGATTTTGAATGTGGTTGTACAAGTTTATAATCCCACCAGCAATGGAGGAGGGTTCCCCTTTTTCTATGTCCTCTTCAGCATGCATTGTCACTTAAGTTTTGACCTTAGCCATTCTGATGGGGATAAGGTGAAATCTCAGGGTTATTTTGATTTGCATTTCCCTGATGACTAAAGACATTGAGCACTTATTTAACTGTTTCTCTGCCATTTGATATTTCTCTACAGAGAATTCTCTGTTTAGCTCTATACTGCATTTTTTAATTGGATTGCTTGATTTGTTGCTGTTTAACTTCTTTAGTTCTTTATATATTCTGGATATTAGCCCTTTGTCAGATATAGGGTCAGTGAAGATCCTTTTCGCAGTCTGTAACCTGTTGTTTTGTTCTCATGACAGTGTCCTTTGCTTTACAGAAGCTTTTCCATTTCATGAGGTACCATTTATTGATTGTTGATCTTAGAGCCTGTGCTGTTTTCTGTTCAGGAAGTTGTCTTCTGTGCCAATGAGTTCTAGGCTCTTCCCCACTTTTTCTTCTAACCGATTTAGTGTGTCTGGTTTATGTTGAGGTCTTTGATCCACTTGGACTTTACTTTTGTGCAGGGTGATAAATATGAATCTATTGAATCTATTTGCATTTTTCTACATGTAGACATCCAGTTAGACCAGCACCATTTGTTGAAGATGCTGTCTTTTTTCCATTGTATGGTTTTGGTTTCTTTGTAAAAAATCAAGGATCCATAGTGTATGAGTTCATTTCTGGGTCTTCTATTCGATTCCATTGATCCACCATTGTGTTTCTAAGCCAGTACCATGCAGTTTTTATTGCTACTGCTCCATAGTACAGCTTGACATTTGGATGGAAATTGCACTGAATCTGTAGATTGCTTTTGGCAGGATGGCCTTTTGCACTATAGTAATTCTACCAATCCAGGAGCATGAGAGATCTTTCCATCTTCTGATATCTTCTTCTACTTCTTTCTTCAGAGACTTGAAGTTTTTTCGAACAGGTCTTTCACTTGCTTGGTTAGGGTCATACCAAGGTACTTGGTTATTAGTAGCTATTGTGAAGGGTGTTGTTTCCCTAATTTCTTTCTCAGCCCATTTGTCTTTTGTATACAGGAGGGCTACTGATTTTTTTTTAGTTGATTTTGTATCCAGCCACTTTGCTGAAGGTGTTCATCAGCTGAAGGAGTTCTTGGGTTGAATTTTTGGGGTCAGTCATGTATACTATCATATCATCTGCAAACAGTGATACTTTGACTTCTTCCTTTCCAATATATATCCCTTTGATCTCCTTTTTTTGTCTTATTGCTCTAGCTGGGGCTTAAGTATTATGTTTAAAAGATATGGAGAAAGCCTTGTCCCTGATTTCAGTTTCTCTCTGATTAGTTTGATGTTGGTTATAGGCTTGCTGTATATTGTCTTTACTATATTTAGGTATGTACCTTGTATCCCTGATCTCACCAAGATTTTAAACATGAATGGGTGGGTGTTGGATTTTGTCAAATGTTTTTTTGGCATCTAAGGAGATGGTCATGTGGCTTTTCTCCTTCAGTTTATTTATGTGGTGGTATATAATGATAAATTTCCATCCATTGAACCACCCCTGCATGCCTGGGATGAAACCTACTTGGTCATGGTGGATGATACCTTTTATGTGTTCTTGGATTCGGTTCGCAAGTATTTTACTGAGTATTTTTGCTTCAATGTTCATTAGAGACATAGGTCTGAAGTTCTCTTTTTTTGTTGGGTCTTTGTGTGGTTTAGGTATCAGAATGACTGTGGCTTCATAGAATGAGTTTGGTAATGTTCCTTCTGTTTCTATTTTGTGGAATAGTTTGAAGAGGATTGGAGTTAGCACTTCTTTGAAGGTCTGGTAGAATTCTGCACTGAAACTATCTATCCCTGGCCTTTTTTTTGGAAGGGAGACTTTTGATGACTGCCTTGGGAGATATAGGACTCTTTAATTGATTTACCCTTGCATCCTATCTGACCACCATGTACTAAAGCTGGACCTCAGCAACAACAGAAAAAACAAATAGCCTACACACGCATGGAAACTGAACAACTTGCTACTCAGTGACAGCTGGGTTATGGAAGAAATATGGAAAAAAATTAAAGACTTGCTAGAATTCAATGAAAATGAAGGCACAACATACCCAAACTCATGGGACACAATGAAAGCAGTGATAAGAGGAAATTTAATTCATAGCACTAAGTGCCTTCAAGAAGAAATTTGAAACATCTCAGACAACCAACTTAATGGCCGAACTGAAAGCCCTAGGAAAAAAAAAAAGAAGCAGATACACCCAAGAGGAGCAGATGGCTGGAAAAATCAAACTTAGAGCTGAAATTAATTTCCTTGTTTTTAATTGCTGAGTAGCACTCCATTGTGTAGATGTACCACAATTTTTGCATCCATTTTTCAGTTGAGGGACATCTAGATTGTTTCCAGATTCTTGCAATTATGAATAATACTGCTATGAACACAGCTGAACAGATGTCCTTGTTGTATGGTTTAGCATCTTTTGGATATATGCCCAGGACTGGTATTGCTGGAGCTTAAGGTAGCTCTGAGAAAGCGCCAGATTGATTTCCAAAATGGTTTACAAATTTACATTCCCACCAGCAATGGAGGAGGGTTCTCCCTTTTCTACTCCCTCTCCAGCATGCATCATCCCTGGAGTTTTGATCTTAGCCATTCGGATGGGTGTGGGGTGGAATCTCAGGGTCATTTTGATTTGCATTTCTCAGATGACTAAGGATGTTGAACACTTCTTTAATTATTTCACCACCATTCAATATTCCTCTATTGAAAATTCCCTGTTTAGCTTTGTGCCCCAGTTTTTAAATTGGTTTACTTGCTTTGTTGGTGTTTAACTTCTTGAGTTCTTCCATACAATGGAAAAAAGATAGCATCTTCAACAAATGGTGCTGGTCTAACTGGTTGTCTACATGTAGAAAAATGCAAAAAGACCATATTTATCACCCTACACAAAACTGAAGTCCAAGTGGATCAAAGACCTGAACATAAAGCAGACATACTAAATCGGTTAGAAGAAAAAGTGGGGAAGAGCCTAGAGCTCACTGGCACAGGAGACAACTCCTGAACAGAACAGCAACAACACAGGCTCTAAGATCAACAATCAATAAATGGTACCTCATGAAACTGAAAAGCTTCTGTAAAGCAAAGGACACTGTCCTCAGAACAAAATAACAGTCTACAGACTGGGAAAGAATCTTCACTGTCCCTACATCTGACACAGGGTTAATATCAAGAACATATAAATCTTAATTATTAATGATATTTGGTTGTGGTAGGCATGGATAGGTTTACCAAGGACCCTTTGGTGAAAAATACCTATCAGAAGGTTTTTCTGAACCAAATCTCTCTCCCACCTTTCCCATTGTTTCCTCCCTCTCTCTGTCTCCCTCATTCCTTCCTTCCTCTCTGTCTCTGTCTCTCTCTCTCTGTCTCTGTCTCTCTCTCTCTCTCACACACACACACACGTCATTAACCTTGCTATGCCATAGCCAAGACTCATCAGAAGGAAACAAATAATAGTGTTGTTTTTAGAACTCACCGCTTTGCTTGGCTTGACTTTGTAACCATGCTGCCATTATATCTGTCCTTAACAACATGCTGACTTCTCAATTAGGGGTTTCTGTGTTGTCATCAGTGCATCAGGCGATGTGCCACTTAGGTATTAGAACTTGATTACAGTTTTCACCATTGCTTTCTGAATCGCTGTGGCTCTCATTGGCATTATCTGGGATGTGACCTTTGCAGTTTTTTATTCTGAGAAAGTTTTCTCAAGAAGGAACAGGGAGGGTGGACTGACCCTCAGCTTTGCCTCGGATTGTGGTATGTTCTTTGTGCTCATGGCTGTAAGTGCTGTTTGAGGCTCAGCCTATGATTACAGGGCTTCAATAACTAAGAGCTGTGAGCAGTAGGTCAGAAGTGATGCCATCAGCTCTGGCAATGCTAGTCATTACCTAATGGACTCTTCACTCTCCACAACTTTCTCAGCCCTCCTGAACCTAAGCAATAGCTCACACACACACACACACACACACACACACACACACACAAACCCACAAGGCTAAACCTTGAAGTGTACTTAAATCTTTTTACAAACTCAACATATGCACACTAACTTCTGCATCTGAAAATAAAAAGCCATAGTATCTTTTCAAGAAAATTCAATATTCTCTCTTCTTAATGAAGCATTTTGATATGCAGTAGTCACACTGATAGGGGGTTTATACTACGAATATCTGCTTAGAGACATTTTAAAGTATATTCAATAAAATGAGGTTATCCTAGTGATCTGCTCAGTACAATCTAGTTAAAAAACTGAGGGTCAAGTAAAAACTGAAAAAACATATGACACCAGATTGCCTTTAAGAATGACTGTCTTCTGACATATTTATTTGCTAATTCAGTAAGTATCTATTAATGTCTATCACATTCCTGGCATTGCCTTGGCACTTGGAGTTAATATCAGTGATAAAATAGTCACAATTTTTTACTGTTAATCTGTGTGTGTTCTAAAAGTATATTCTTTAGGAGAGATAATTTTTTCAGCAATCTGTAAGTTTGTGTAAATTACACATACAGCTTTTGGTTTTATTTATTTCACCAATTTGACAACCTTACATCTGTAATTGCTTTTCTTCCCTTGTACTTGTTTTCCTGTTTAACAAATATATATTGGAGACTGAGTAAAACATTACTCTATGTACAGGCTACAGCTGCCCTCACAGGGGCTCAGCCCAAATAAGAAATTAAGATTTGCACAAAAAATGACCACGTCACATAGAGATGTTATATGGTGTCTTTAGTGAAAGACATGACTGAGAGAGAACTGGCCAGGGTCAGGTGGAGAAGGTAAAGAGACGTGTGGTCTTACCAAACACAAAGAGGGTTATATGTAAAGGACCGTTTACACTAGAACCATCCTTGGCAGAGAGTCTTAAAAGAAAAGAGTAAGGGCAGAAAAGGGCAGGAGATATTTAAGAACAGCGAAGTTGTTGGTTGGTACATGATAGTTTTGGTAACTTGTATGAAATCTAGATTGTGGAGAGAATTTAATGATATACTCAAAGTTTATATTCATTCAGTGGAAGTGACAGAAGGGAGATTCCTGATGAATTTTTGGTGTAGAAACAGCACGAAATATATCATGTGTAAATCTGGTAGCTTGTCTGCAGGATGGTTGGTGTGAGGTAGGAACCAGGGTATGGTGGTTAGAATGGAAAGGAGGGCCTGTCAGCCTCTTTGCACAGTGTCTTAAAGTGTGATAGAGTATATTTGGCCACTGCATAATGGGACCACATAGACAGCAATTCCTCTATACAATCTCATATACCAGTCCTTCCCTGTTCTTTTAGAGCACAGTCCTGTCAAAGCAATGTCTTTGATAAAGAAAAAGCATGGGCAGTTAGATACTGGAAAACTAGAAAGTGTAACAACATGAGGCCAGAGAAGAGAAACCTGTCAAATGAGGAACTGCCTGGTTATTCATGTTACTTTAATTCACTGAGTAGAAATTTTATGTATTTTTACATTAAAAATATATTGAGCTTGAAAAGTCCTAAGTCTAAAACTTTTTTTAAGTTTAGAAGTAATTGCTTTTAAAAATAATAATTGGAAATACTGATTGTGCACTAAGGAGACAGTTCTATAAATCAGTAGAGAACCACAAATAAAATGTAAAAGTCAGGCATGGTGGTACCTGCCTACAGTCCTGGCCCTGGGGAGCTGGAGGCAACAGGGCCAGGAGCTCAGCCTCAGCGAGCGAGCAGCTTCCTGAGTCCTGACTCCCAGCCCCTCCACTCCACACAAACTTTAAGATAAAACCTATGTCTTAAGTGTTTGTCACTGTGAAATTCACCATGTCTACATTGGTTTAAAAAACAAAGTATTTTTCTGAGAATTTAAAAAAATTCTAGATTAATGATCTTATTAGTGCTATAATATGAACATTACTAAGATTTTGTGATGATGATTATACCTTAGAATTCTACTTTATTCCTGTGGCAAGTTCATTGCAGATCATTCAACATGAGACAGAAACACAGCCCCACACTGGCTAACGGAGAAGCCTTCCGTTTCATCTCCAGTATTACCAATGATTAATCAAGACAGTGAGCTGCTGACTTAGGCTCCACTGACCTCAGTTTATCTTCGCCCTAAAAGGACATCACGCTTGCCAGAATGTGTTTTTAGAGCACCTCGGACTCACAGGCACAAAGGAACCCTGTAAATCAGGGCTAGTATGCGCATCCAAAACAGTACAAAAGTTCTTAACTGTTGGAACCATTCAGGTTAGATAAAAAGATAGTCTCTGGATTTAGATTCCTACCTCCTCCTGCAATTTAGTCTTGAAGGATTACATTATTTCCATCAAGCAGCAACCTGCTAAAGGTAATTATTGAATTATTTTGCTTTGTTGAGAATCATTTTTTTATGGCTTTAGTTAGCTTCTATTTTCAGAGCCTCTTTTCACATTTTACACGCCCTCTCTCCACTCCAGAACCTTTATACCTTATGTCTCTTTTCCATTTATATATCTTCATTTGGAAATATTCCCTGTGATATTTGCCTTTCCCTGGGTATTGCTGTAATCATTCCTTTCAATAGAGAGGCAACTTGTGTTGTATTAAGCAATCACCTAAAAAAATAATCTAGTCTTATACTGGCAAAAATATTAGCATCCTGTCCCTCTCCTGGCAACCAGAATGAGTTCTTTTTTCAATTTTATTTATTTCCTTATTAATTACAGTTTATTCACTTTGTATCCCAGCTGTAGCCCCCTCCCTCAGCCCTTCCCAATCTCACCCTTCCTCCCTCTTCTCCTCCCTTGCCCCTCCCCAAGTCAAATGATAGGGGAGGTCCTCCTCCCTTTCCCTCTGACCCTAGCCTATCAGGTATCATCAGGACTGGCTGCATTGTCTTCCTCTGTAGTTGGAAAGGCAGCTCCCCCATCAGGGGGAAGTGATCAAAGAGCCAGCCACTGAGTTCATGTCAAGAGACAGTCCCTGTTCCCCTTACTAGGCAATCCACTTGGACACTAAGCTGCCATGGGCTACATCTGTGCAGGGGTTCTAGGTTACCTCCATGCATGGTCCTTGTTTGGAGTATCAGTCTCAGAAAAGACCCCCAGATTTTTGGTTCTGTTTGTCTCTTTGTGGAGCTCCTGTCCCCTCCAGGTATTACTATCTCTCCCTTCTTTCCTAAGATTCCCTGTACTCTGCCCAAAGTTTGGCTATGAGTCTCAGCATGTGCTTTGATACCCTGCTGGGCAGAGTCTTTCAGAGGCCCTCTGTGGTAGGCTCCTGTCCTGTTCCCTGTTTTCTCCCTCTTCTGATGTCCATCCTGTTTCTGAGGATTGATCATCCTTTGGTGTTTTCAGACTACTGGGTCTGCTGGCTGCCTTAACTTTCTCCACTCCTTTTTTCTTTGTTAATTCTATTCAGGCTTTAAGATGCAGGAATCCCATATCCACTGAACCTGCTGATTTCAGGTGTCCTGAATTTAGGCTTCCTGTTTCTCTCCTTGCAATCATCATATGAATGAATGGGAATTGTTTGGTCCTCCTATATAGATGTAGATAAGCTTTTGGTGACAGATACCTGATCCTAATTACCTTCCTTTGAAATCTAGCACAATTACTGGAAAAGAATGGTTTGGGAAGGAAGAAGAAAAGAAATTGAAGGAAAAAAAAAAAAAAACATGAGGAGGGACAACAATAAAGCAAAGAATGGAGCGAGGCTTGTTAATAGCACAGGCCAGGAAGACTGGCACGTGACCGAGTGAGGCTGATGACCTAGAGATCCTCTCTGATTTCTAAGATATAGCTGGCTGCATTGGGTGATTGTGCATTTTTCCTAAAGTCCTTGTAAACTGCACTTTTTCCATAGAAATTGGCAAATTGTACAACTACTCATCATCCTTTGAGTTTGAATAGATTGTCTAGAACTATAATTCTAAACCTCAAAGTTTTGCATTTTTAAATAAAAACTTCCTTATCATATTTTTGTTGTGGTTCATGTTAATTTCTTTATAGCCAGTAGGCAGCTTATTTGAGTATTATTCACCATGTAATGTGTAAGAAGAACTTAAAAATATGTGAATGTCTAGAAAATCGATGATTTCTTAGTGTCTGCTACTATTAATTCATACTTTATGATCTTTCATTATCTAAAATTGATGCTTTACTAAACCTATTCTTTAAGTCATTTAGGCTGAAAGATTTTGTACTTTATTGTATAGAAAGAATGGATCTAATAAGGTGGCTCCTTTGTGTTATGTGACCATAAGCTCCAACCTTCGAGAAAACAAAGGGTAAGAGATGAAGAATGCTCTAATTTAATGACTCTACATCAGAGACCTACACTTGTGGGTGAAATACCGCACGTTGAGGAAATTATTTAGATAGTAGAAAAAGATGGAATTTCCATTTAATTATGCATATGCAGCTTTTGTATCTAAAAACAATTCAGCTTCATCAGCTGTCCAATGATCCTCATTGAAGACAAGAAGTTATTTCTGACAATAGCATGTGAATGGAAGCTGCCTTCCTGTTAGACATACAGTGCTATAAAAATTGCTGGTTTCCTTGCAAACAGACCTGGTGACTCATGCCCAGAGTCTTTGGAGAATGGCCACTGCATCCAGACTAAAATCCTTATCATAACAGAAACACAGAGCAGCTGCTGCTTTGACCCCTTATTCCTTCCTTCCTTCTTTTTTCCTTTCTTCTTTTTTGTTCTATTACTGCTGTTACTTTGGCTTAGTTTCCCCAGTATTTATCTGCTAAAATTCTTTTGCTTCAGCACCACCCACAGGCTTTTGTCATTCCTCTAGAGCTTGCCTAATTCTTTGGGCTTCTCTCTCTCTCCATTAAATAAATAAATAAATAAATAAATAAATAAATAAATAAATAAATAAATAAATTGTATTTAATTGTGATAAATTTTTTTTACTCTTTTCTTCTTTCTAGAGAAGAGACCATATATTTTTTATTTTTATATCAAAGTAAATAAGTTGCTTTATTAAGAGTCCCTAACCCTTATCATTGTAACAATGGTGAGCACACAGCGGCATTTTCTAAAATCACCACACAGATGTTGCCCCAAACCAGCCATTGCCAAGTGAGAACCCGGTCTCTCCAATTAATGATATCTGACTTCTTATTTTAAAATCATCCTTGAATCTGACATTATAAGTGGCAGAACAAATGTATTTGTGGAAGCTTGTCAGTACCATGTGACACGTCACACTCTGGCTTTTTGTGTCAAATGACCTGGCATAGCTGATGTGTTTTTATAGTCCATGTAGAATGAGTACTCTTATCCACCAGCTCCCCTAAAACAGGAAGACAAGTTTGGGTTCCTTTAAAAAAGAAAACCAACCTGGGCAGTTGGGAAGCCAACCGGGTCATACTAAAGAAAATAGCTATAAAGTAAAAAATGACTTTTTAACAATAAGTAGCACAAGCTAGGACACGGAGCCCTGTTAGCCACGCCGAAAGCCACTCATGGTCGTGGTTCAGTTTCTTCTCTAGTTTCTGTTCTTTCATTAGGCCCTGACTTAGGCTTCTATACGTTGCTACGAACTTAATAAAGATATTTCATCTTTTTCTGGTGTGCTTCCAGAGCTCTAGCGTGCAGTGAAGGTTTTATAGTGCTATGCAGTGCAGCAGATGTCCTTCCATTTGCCTAAGTCCTGCTGACATTTGGAGATGTGGATTAATTGAGCTACAGAATGAAATTTAATTAAAATTAAATACAGACTTGGCCATTGTATCTGTTCATTTCCTGCACTCTAGCATGTGTATTTGCAAGCAGTGCCATGGTTAATTTGTTTAATCAGGACGCTCTGTGGGGGAAGCTGCACTTTGTTTTGCACTGAAAGACTGAGGGTCTGGAGGATGCCAGGTTGGGTTTCATTGCTCACAATGCAAGCTCGGTAAATGACGCCACTGACGAGCCTCAAAGGGCTACCTGAGAGCGCGGTGGCCCCACAGGAGCCCATAGAGAGCCATCTTGTCACAGACAATGCTTAGTGATGTCTTCTAAATTGGCATTACATGACCACAGGAATCTCATCTATTACCCACTAACATGTTGCCATAGTATTTTTCCATCCAGATACCCATTCATGCAATTACTCAACCAAAATTTTTACCACCAAACATGTGCCAAGTCTGTAAGGAAAACATTGTTATTACATAAACATAGTAAAAACATAATAATCATTTTCTTCTTGCCAGTAATCTGTTAGGGAAGTTTGTCATTTCTTGGAATGACAGGATTATTTTTCAGAACAAGATAACAAAGGGTTTCAAAAGTTTGTCTCCAGGATGAGGAGAAACAATGGTACTTTAAGTTCAGGTGGGATTGACTTTCACTGTTTGCATCCTTCTGCTGCAAACCATTTCAAAAGCCTCCTCCTAGGGCTGGGGAGCTTTCCTGATTACTGAAGTGAAAAATGGACTATGCTCCAACCGTCATCCAAGGAACGAGAGTTTTTCGCTATCTTCTATCTGTATATCTTTCTATTCCCCTCTCCATATTTTAAGCTTCCATTTGAAAATATGGAGGCAAATGCATGTTCTCCAGAATGTGTTGGATTCGGTTGGATCTGGCATATGATAGCATGCTACCAAGGAGTGGACATTCACTGTTAGGGTGCTCTAATATCACCCCCTTGGCGGCACCAGTATCACTTCCTTCCACTTCAGGGAATCACTCATTCCACACTTATGCACCTTAGGTGAAAGAGTGGGAGCTGGAGGGTGGACCAGTTAATCGATTCAACTGCCCAGTGGCCTCTGTGATTGGTTCAGAAATGGTCACATGGCTCTACCTATCCAATAACACCATATCCTAAGGCTTTGATTCATGATAGGCTGCAGTTCATGGGTCTTCTCCATCCCCAAGAGGGAAGTTTTCTGAAAATGGTGCCAACCTGAAAGAAGCTCTAGGGAAACGAAGACAACTACTCTGCTTTGCCTCCACTGTCCTCTGAATCTTAGCCGAAGCATTTCAATTTGGTTTTCAGACTGCAACATTCAAAAGAGCCAAAGCTCATCAGCTTGTGCTGATCCCAGCATTCATATAGGACTGTAATCATAAACATCACACTTCTTGTTCTGCACACTGCTTAACAGAGTTCAGCCCTCATCACTAAGCCTTGCAGATTCCGGAATATGGACCTTCAAGAATGAGTTTGTTGAGATGACAGAATAAAAGTAAACTATAAGGCAATTTAAATGAATCCTCTTTTATTTTTTTAGTAACCATGTTTAAATTATTGTATTGCTCAAAAATATACTTCCTACTTTTTGACATTTTTATGACTCAACTCATTCAAGCCCACCCAACAGTTTCAAATGATGAGAGAGACAATTCCAACTATCTCATATTGATATAGCCTCATATAATTTCCCTGCTCCAAGAAGCACCATGACCCCATTCTGTGATATATGCTAGAGTTAACCATCTCAGCACCTGCTCTGTGTATTCCCTGCATGCTGCATGAAGGTTGTAAGTTCTTGTAAATTCCAAACTAAGCTTTTTTTTTCCTTAGCTGAGCTATATTGCTTCTACCTATGGACTCAAATTGGCTCAATAAATGGGCACACCATGTATTTTTCTGGCATACATTTTCTATTCTGTATCAGCTATACTTACTTTGTCTGAACAATATCCTATCCTGTGTTCATTTCAAGGATCACATTGAGGTTATGGCAAAGAAAGCCTACCATTTTTCTTCCTACTACGTCTATTTATGAACTTAGCCCTGTTCTTTTTACATTTTTAAAATTTGTATTTATGTTTCTTTTTATTTCAGTGCTAGGAATGAATCCAGGGCCCAACACAGACTAGGAAAGCACTCTACTACAGCTATATTGCTGACTATAAACATGATCTTTCTAACTCTTCTAATTTTTCATAAACATAATGATTTTAATGGCAAACGTGCCATTTATATTACAATTAATGCATAAATAACCTGGTATTTGTTGATCCTAAGTTCTAAGTTGTCATAGGTTTGTCATGTTGTTATGTTGGGGATGTTTTTTGTTGTTTTGTTTACTGATTGACCTAATTAAAGACAGAAAAAAGAGTTATTAATTTTTATTTCTTCTCATTTGTCACTTTTACATCTTCACTGTATTAACCAAATGGGTTCAAAGAGTAAAAAAGGAAGGAAAAGAGAATGCTTATTGTAACTTTAACTCTTTGTAAAAAGACTAATTTTCTTCAGTTAACGGTGGTGTCCAAAGGGAAAGTAACCATGTCTATGTTGTCTTATTGTAGTCAGTGCAACCTAGTATGTGATCTTGCATGTGATAGGGGCTTAATAAATATTTGTTGGATGAGGGAAGAAGTGAATTAAGAAGCAGCAGTTTTGGCAGTTTATGCTTTGCTTATTCAACAATATTCATTGAACATGTGTTGCATACGATACCATGCTAGGGACTTTAGGGGATGAATGGATGGCCTCAGTAGGCTTGTGTATCTTTATAAGAGTATCTGGAATACCACTCTGAGAAACTCATTCCCCAAGAAACACAAGCAAATATGATTGGGAACTGAGGACTGCCGAGGGAGAAATAGTCTTCCCCAGGGAAGAGCATATCAACTGCTTATCCAATAACTAACTAATAGTCAGCCCTAAAAAAGTGCAAGTAACATTATTCAGACTAGCAGGTTGTATTTATATATTTAGAAATACATATGTATATCCATCTACCTAGATGCAGGTAGCAACTATTAATAAAAAAGAGTTCAAGAATTTAAAAGGGTATATGGGAGAGTTTGGAGGAAAGAAAGGGAAGGGTAAAATGAGGTAATTATATGTAATCTTAAAAATAAAGGAAATACTTACAAATATGAGTGGGAACTCTCTCAGAAAAGAATGATTACTGAAAAACTGGGTAATTAATAGAGTGCTTTAGTTTGCAAGAGTAGGCTTCTGACGACTACCGGGCAGATGTGGTGACTGGGAAGAGAATGAGTAACAATCCTTATCCCTCTGCTTAAGGACTGCAGCTATTGGCTGTCTGATAGTCTTCCTTAGCCCCATGCCTTTGCTCTAGAGAAACAATCCTCTTTCCATTTGTGTATAGCAAACCAGCCAGTTTGTCAGTGCTCTGGCTTCTCTTTAGTACGCGATCTTACCGAGCTTTGTTGTTTTGAGACTGTAATTCCGTGCTCTTTTGATGCTGTCCACCTTCTCCCCTTCTTGATGTCCACTGTACTTTCCCTGCAGCAACTACTCAGTGTTCTGCCAGGAGCATTCTCCCACAGGGATTGTGTGGCCAGCGCCACTGCTGCTTGTGCCCTTGGGAACAAGATGCCCAGGAAACATCCTACTACAAGAGTTAGACCTGTAATCTATGTTTAAAGCCAACTGAAAGAAGTCTCAGAATTGTTTCTGATATTCAGGTCCAGAGCAAGGTGAAAGAAATCTACCGTGGGTCGCCTTTTATTGAAAATTTAAGACAATAATTACTTTTCCAATTAAGATTTTTGTACAGGGGACCTATTTCTGCAGGATAACCTCATTGCTGCCTGAGTTATATTTAAGCCTTACATTCTTCTAAAGTGCTCTCAGCCAAGTCTTTAAGACAGAGTGAGTACAAAAGTGAACTCCACTCACACGTATTCCTTTTTGCTTGATTTGCATTGCTTTGTGAGTTCATTAATTGCAGAATATTTAGTGAGTATCTCATGTAGTTTTCAAATCTCAGGACCCTTACTATTATTCAAATATTTTGAGAAATCATATGTTTGATTTAAAAACCATAAAATTTTCAAAAGGAACTTTAGAAAGTGGCATTGATTTTTATTTTTAGAATTTTATTCACTTTATGTTCTTATTGTAGCTTCCTCCCTCATCTCCTCCCAGTCCCACCTTCCTTCCCTCTTCCGTTTTATCCCTTAGTGCACTGAAAGAGGGGAGTCTTTCCCTACTAGTATCTAATCATAGCCTATCAAATCTCATCAGGGCTGCCTGAATCCTCTTCCTCTGAGGTCTGGTAAGGCCACCCCTTTAGGGGGAGGAGACCAAAGAGCAGGCAACAGAGTTCATGTCAGAGATAGGCCCTGCTCCCTTTATGGAGGACCCTCATGGAAGCTGAGCTGACTATGGGCTACATCTGAACAGGGGGTCTAGATCCTCTCTATACATGGTCCTTGGTTGAGCCATTAGTCTCTGCAGGATTCCCCCTTCCCCCTGAACCCAGATTTATTGGTTTTGTTGGTCTCCTTGTGGAGCTCTTGTCCCCTCCAGGTCCTTCTATATTGCCCTTCTTCCATAAGACTCCCTGTGCTCTGCCTAAAGTTTGGCTGTGAGTCTTGCATCTGCTTCGATCCCCTGCCGGGTATAGTCTTTCAGAAGCCCTCTGTGGTAGGCTCCTCTCTTGTTCCCTTTCTTCAAACACTTCTAGTGTCTATCCTGTTTGCCCTTCTGAATGAGAATTAAGTATCCTCCCTAGAGTCCTCCTTGTTGTTTAGCTTCTTTAGGTCTCTAGATTTTAACATGTTTATCCTATATTATATGGCTAATGGCCACTTATAAGTGAGTATATACCATGCTTATCTTTCTGCTTCTGGGTTATCTCATTCAGGATGATCTTTTCTAGTTTCATCCATTTGCCTGCAAATATCATGGTTTCCTTTTTCTCTAAAAAAATTATTTAATATTTATTACAGTTTATTTGAATCCTGGCTGTGGCTCCCTCCCTCATCAACTCCTGATCTCTCCCTCCCTCCCTTTTTTCCTCCTATGCCCTTCCCCTAGTCCACTAATATAAGAGGTCCTCCTCCTCTTCTACCTGACCCTAGCCTATCAGGTCTCATTAAGGCTGGCTGTATTATTTTCCTCTGTGGCCTAGCAAGGCTGCACCCCCCCCAGGGGGAGGTTATCAGAGAGCCTGCCACTGAGTTCATGCCAGATTACAACCCCTGCCCTTACTAGGGAACACACTTGGAGACTAAGTCTGTGGGCTACATCTGAGCAGGGGTTTTAGGTCCTCTCTATGCATGGTCCTTGGTTGCAGTATCAGTCTCTGCAGGGTCCTCAGGGCCCAGGAATTTTTTCTTTTTTTCTTTATTTTATTTTATTTTATTTTATTTTATTTTATTTTATTTGGCTCTGATGGTCTCCTTGTGGAGCTCCTGTCCCCTTCAAGTCTTTCTATCTCTCCCTTCTTTCATAAAATTCCATGCACTCTGCCCAAAGTTTGGCTATGAGTCTCAGCCTCTGCTTCGATACCTTGACCAATAGAGTCTTTTAAAGGCCTTCTGTGGTAGGCTCCTGTCCTGTTCCCTGTCTTCTCCTGCTTTCAATGTCTGTTGCATTTGCCCTTCTGAACGAGGATTTAGCATCTTCCTTGGGTCTTCCTTATTGTTTAGCTTCTTTAGATTTTGGTATGTTTATCCTATATTATATGTCTTATAACCACTTATGAGTGAGTATATACAATGTGTGTCTTTCTGCTTCTGGGATACCTCACTCAAGATGATCTTTCCTAGTTCCCACCATTTGCCTGCAAATTTCATGATTTCCTTGTTTTAAATACTGAATAATGTTCCATTGTGTAGATGTACCACAATTTCTGTGTCTATTCCTCCGTTGAGGAACATCTAGGTTGCTTCCAGATTCTAGCTATAAGGAATAGAGCTGCTATGAACACGGTTGAGCAAATGTCCTTGTTGTATAGTCGAGCATATTTCAAATACATGCCCAGGAGTGGTATAGCAGGACCTTGAGGAATCACTATTCCTAACTGTCTGAGAAAGCGCCAGATTGATTCAAAGTGGTTGTACAAGTTTATATTCCCACCAGCAATGGAGAAGGGTTCCCCTTTCTCCACATTCTCTCCAGCATGTGTTGTCACTTGAGTTTTTGATCTTAGCCATTCTGATGGGTGTAAGGTATAATCTCAGAGTTGTTTTGATTTGCATTTCCCTGATGACTAAGAATGTTAAACATTTCTTGAAGTGCTTCTCTGCCATTTGATATTCCTTTACAGAGAATTCTCTGTTTAGTCTGAACCCCATTTTTTAATTGGATTACTTGATTTGTTGGTGTTTAACTTCTTAAGTTCTTTATATATTCTGGATTATTAGCCCTCTGTCAGATACAGGGTTGGTGAAGATCCTTTCCCAATCTATAGCTGTTGTTTTGATGATAGCATCCTTTACTTTACAAAAGCTTTTCAACTTCATGAGGCCCCATTTATTGATTGTTGATCTCAGAGCCTGTGCTGTTGGTGTTCTGTTCAGGAAGTTGTCTCCTATGCCAATGAGTTCTAGGCTCTTCCCCACTTTTTCTTCTAACCGATTTAGTGTGTCTTGTTTTATGTTGAGGTTTTTTATCCTCTTGGACTTTAGTTTTGAGCAGGGTGATAAATATGAATCTATTTGCATTTTTTAACATATAGACATCCAGTTAGACTAGCACCATTTGTTGAAGATGCTGTCTTTTTTCCATTGTATGGTTTTGGCTTCCTTGTCAGAAAATCAAGTATCCATAGGTGTGTGGGTTTATTTCTGGGTCTTCTATTCGATTCCATTGATCCACCGTTCTGTTTCTATGTCAGTACCATGTGGTTTTTATTACTATTGCTCTGTAGTACAGCTTGAGACCAGGGATGGAGATACCTCCAGATGATCTGTTGTTGTACAGGATTGCTTTAGCAATTCCGAGTTTTTTATTTTTCCATGTGAAATTGAGAATTGTTCTTTCAAGTTCTGTAAAGAATTGTGTTGGTATTTTGATTACAATTGCATTGAATCTGTAGATTGCTTTTGACAGGATGGCCATTTTCACTGTTAATCCTACCAATCCATGAGCAGGGAGATCTTTCCATCTTCTGATATCTTCTTCAATTTCTTTCTTCAGAGACTTGAAATGTTTTCTTAGAAATATTTGATTTTCTTGGTTAGAATTACTCCAAGATATTTTATGTTTTTTGTAGCTATTGTAAAGGATATTGTTTGCCTAATTTCTTTCTCAGCCCATTTGTCTTTTACAGGAGGGCTACTGATTCTTTTTCTTGGTTAATTTTTTATCCAGCCACTTTGTTGAAGGTGTTTATCAGCTGTAGGAGTTCCCTGGTAGATTTAGTGGTCACTAATCTGTAGTATCATATCCAATTTGTATCCCTTTGATCTCCTTTAGTTGTCTTATTGTTCTAGCTAGGACTTCAAGTACTATGTTGAGACACAGAGAGAGTGGGCAGACATGCCTTGTCCCTGATTTCAGTGGGACTGATTTAAGTTTCTCTCTGTTTAGTTTGATGTTGACTATAGGCTTGCTCTATATTGTCTTTACTATGTTTAGGTGTGTGCCTTGTATCCCTGATCTCTCCAAGACTTTAAACATGAACAGGTGTTGGATTTTGTCAAATGTTTTTTCAGCATCTAAAGAAAGGATCATGTGTTTTTCTTTTTTTTTTTTTCAGTTTGTTTATATGTGGATTGCACTGATGGATTTCCATGTATTGAACCATCCTTGCATGCCTGAGATGAAGCCTACTTGGTCATGGTGGATGACCTCTTTGATGTGTTCTTGGATTCTGGCATCGATTTGTTTCTTTGCAAATATCTTCATATCTGTCTTATCAGACCCAGATAATTTTCTCTGCTCTGTATTGACTCTATTAAATAAATTCATCTTTCTTTTCTTTCATGTGAGCTGGCCTTAAACTTTCTATGAAGCTGTAGCCAGCCTTAAACTCCTGATTCTCCTGCCTCTAACTCTTACATGTTTGGTTTATATACTACACATTCAATATTGAATTTGGTTGGGTTCATTGTTTTGGGTGAAGTATATAAAGAAATCTGGCACCATATGGACATGTAATTGGAAAGGAAGAATATCTTGATCATCAGTTTAAACATTTCTGGATATTCTTTTTCAATACTACACCAACACTCAAAGGGTAGTAATTTCTCTTTTTTGCAAAAATATTGTCTTTATTGGAAATAGATTCTTTTCTCACACAGTATATCCTGATTATGTTTTCCCCTCCCTTTAATCATCTAAGTTCCTACCCACCTTCCCTCCCTTCCATATCCAGGCCTTTACTGTCTCTCACTGCAAAAGAATAGGCTTCTGAGAGATAAGAAACTAATGTAACAAAATAAAATATAATAGGATAAAACAAAAATCATCACAGTCAGTCTGAACAAGGCAACCCAACAGAAGGAAAAGAGCCCCAAGATTAGGCACAGGAATCAAAGGCCCACTCATTCACACACTCAGAAGTCTGATAAAAATACTCAGCTAAAAGCTATAATATGTACATAGAGGAACTGGTATGCACCATGTCCTGTGCTTGCTGCTTCATCCTCTGTGAGCCCTACTTAGTTTATTCAGTAGGCCTTGTTCTCCTGATGGCCTCCATTCCCTTCTGGCTCTTTACATTCTTTTTACCTTCTCTTCAATGGGGTTTACTGAAGGGATTTGATGGAGACATCCCATAATTACTTGTGTGTTCCAAAGACATCCTCCCCCCCGTCTCTCTCTCTGTCTCTCTGTGTGTGTGTGTGTGTGTGTGTGTGTACGTGCACACGCGATGTCTGGCTCTGCATCTGTTCTTATCTGCTAATGGAGGAAGCCTCTCTGATGATAACTGGAAAAGACAGTGATCTGTTAGTATAGCAGAATGTCATGAGGAGTTATTTTACTGATCCTTTTTATTTTTTTTAAGGCCAGTAGTATTTTGTTTTATCCTATGTCCCTGGGCTATCTAGTCTGTGGTTCCTGGTTATCCAAGAAGTTTGGGGCATGGGTTCCATCTCATGGAGCAGACCTTGAATCAATCAGACATTGGTTGGCTAAACCCATAAGCTTGTGGCACCATTGCTCTAGCATATCTTGTAAGAAGGACAGATAGTAGGTCAAAGGTTTTGTGACCGTCTGTTGTCCACCTTTTTCTGGTAGCCTGCTGAGTACCTTCCCACAACAAAGACAGAGGACTATAGGATGAAGACCTCATGTAGGTACCAGCTCAACTTCTCTGTGTTCAGTAAGTTGGGTGGGCATTGTCCTCAGCAGTCAGTTTGCAGCAAGCAACTCATTGTCCTGGCAGCCGCCTGGATTGAACGCAACCCAGTCCCGCTACAGGAAGACTCATTTGGTGTCAAGAGTTGGCCAGTTGGGGCTCCATATGCCCCATCATTGGGATACCTCTTTAGATTCATCTGCATACATTTTAGGAAGTTTCTACCACACTAGATGTTCATACCATCCCTTAAATGCCCCTCAATTCCAGCTTTCTCACCCTGCATTTCCTTTCTCAACTCTATCTCTTCCTTCCATCTGCCTGCGTGGTCCTGTCACCCACCCTGTTCCCCATCCATGCACAAAATAAATTTTCTTTTTCTCTCTCACAGGGAAACCCATGCCCTGCCCCCTTCCTCCTAAGCTCTCCAGGACTACAGATTGTAGCTTTTTTTTTTTTATCATTTTTAATGGCTAATGTCCACATACAAGTGAATACATGAAATATATATCTTTTTGGATCTAGATTACTTCAATTGGGATGATTTCCTTTCTAACTTAATTTGCCTGCAAATTTCATGGTGTCATCTCTTGTAACAGGTGAGTAATACTCCGTTGTGTAAATGTACCACATTTTGTTTAGTTTATTCATTCTTATGTTGAGGGATGTCTGCATTGATTTCAGTCTCTGGCTATTATGAATAGAGCACCACTGAATACTGAACAAGTGTTCTTTTGGTAGGACAAAGTGTCCTTTGGGTATATGCTAGAAGATGGTATACATACATCTTGAGGTAGATGCATTCCCATCTTTCAGAGGAGCTGCCATATTGATTTCCATAGTGGCTGTACATGTTTGTACTCCAGTCATTAATGAATGAGTGTTCACCTTGTTCCACGACCTCACCAGCATAAACTGTCACATGTGCTACAGATCTTAGCCATTCTGACAGGTGTAAAATAAAATCCCAAAGTAGTTTTGATTTGCATTTCCCTGATGGCTAAGGATGTTGAACATTTTCTTAAGCGTTTCTTAGCTGTTTGAGTTTCCAAATGACAATGTCCATTGCCTTACAGAGCCTTTCAGTTTCTTGAGGTACCATTTAAATTTTGGCCTTAGTACCTGAGCTATCTCAGGAATTCTTCTATGCCAGTGAGTTCAAGGGTTCAACTGTGTTGAAATATTTAGGGTCTGCTGAGCTAAGATAGCTATGGTCTAGTGTAGACATACTGTCCTGGCTGATATTGATTGTGTTTGACACTGTCATCTAGGCATGTGGGATTGGGATAATTACAGGTCTGGGTGCTGATTTCTGGATTTGTCTTTGTTGGGTAGGTGTTTTGCTCCTTGATTTCTGCTTTCTCTGTGGATTTTCAGGGATTGTTATAGCTGAGTTGCCTGGTAGGAAATTTTCTTTGGGCCTGAAAGGTGTGTATATTAGGGTATCCATGTAAACTGTGTTTCTGGACATTGGTAGCTGACACTTAGAAATGGAGATGGAGTAGGGTTTGAAGGGGTCCACAGGAGGGATGAGAGCATAGTATTCAACCAAGATCTGCTTATTTTGTCTCTTTGGAATGGGGGGGGCAGTAAAGAGAGGTCACCCCAGAAATCCTGTTGTAGGACTGGGAATGAGACTGTCAGTTGGGGGATTGGATCTAGAGCAGCAGTTCTCAGCCTCTAAGGTATGATCCCCTTTGGGGGGAGAGACCAACCAACCCTTTCTCGGGGGTCACATATCAGATATTTATATTATGATTCACAACAGTAGCAAAATTACAGTTATGAAAAGTAACCAAATAATTTTGTGGTTGGGGGTCACCACAACTTGAGGAACTGTATTAAAGGGTTGCAGCATTAGGAAGGTTGAGGACCACCTTTTTTATCTAAAAAACCAAACCAAACAAACAAACAAAAACAGAAGAGGGGAAGAAAGCAGGCAGTTTACCTGCTTTCCTGGTGAGAATGATCTGTGAGTTATCAGGGTGTACCAGCTGGAATTGGGGGCTGGGATAAAGCAATTAGTGGGGTTATGGATATTAGGAGAAGGTCTGTGATCCACAGGAGATGTGGGCCAATGGGGAAGGAAAGACACAGCCTGTATTCTGTTGCAGATATAGGGATGAGATTAAGGAATGTGGGTCCAAGGAGAGTTGGGAGTGGTGAAGGTCTTCAGAGTTTACCTGTTCCCTGGCCTCCTCAGCAGGTGTGTTCCCAGTGGCTGCCTGCTGATGTTGGAGGCTGGGATACCGAGGTGACTGGGGAAAGGAAGGTCGGGAAAGATTTTCGCCGTTCTTTGAGGATGGGGTCAAAGAGGAAAGGGAGACTGCAGCAGCTGTTCTGGTACCAAGTTTAGGATGAGGCTTGGGGGATTAGGACCGAGAGGACAGAAGGAGAGGTAAAGATCTGCAGTTGCCTATCTGCTACTCTAACGAGTAATTTCTGAACACTGCAATGTAACATCTAGAGCTACATCTTGCCCTTCAAATGGGTGTGCGACCATCATCACATCTGATTGACTTAGGGTGGCATAGGGATTGGCCTGACGGTAGTACCATGGGGATATAGAGAGCAGGTACCAGTATAGAGAAGGTAGGGTTGGTGGGCCGTGCTCACTCTGCTGGAGTGGCACCAAGTGTGGCAACACCCAGGAGCCTCAGCGGGCTTCCTCGGTTAAGGTCTTAGCACAGGAGGAGCAGTCAGCGAGTCTCCGTGGACAGCTCTGCAGGGGAGGAGCTGGTTTTTACACACACTGGTCAGTCCCTAATAAGCACTCATACCTGCATACGGTTGGACTAAAGGAAGGCTTTGTTACTTCTGAGACCTTGGCCCTTGTCAATAGGACTTCATTTGCTTCTTACACATTTATACAGGGCTTCCTCGGCTCCCAACAATTTATAAATTATTAGCCAAGTTAAACAGATCTTTAAATACTAATACATTCTATTATATAATGCCAAAGTAATAACCTTAATACCACCACTGATCCCAGAAATATACTTAAATATTATGAACATGTCACTTTTTTGATAGCAGATACAAATTTCCTAAAATTCTGATTTTGCTTTAATGTTCATATTTAATACAGACAGCAAATCCTGTCAATTTTCCTTAAAAAAACAACCGTACTGTGTTTATGTTTGAAAAAAGAAATGCCAACCAAAATACCTGGTAGTTATTCTTCCGTCATATGAAAATGTTCTTCCATGGCAAATGCAGTGAGTGCTGTCTGCACCCTAATCACATGGCTGCCTTTCTCCTGGGCGACTATTAGACAGGAATATGAAGCCGAAAAGCTTCCTGTATGTCTCATGTTGCGCTGAACCATTAAAACTATGTGTACATGCAAGAATAAAGATTCAATAAGATTGTGGGTTTTTTTTTTTTTACTGTTTTCTCAAGAGCATTCCTAAGTAAAATTGAATGTGTGTTCGTGCACATGTGTGTGCACATATGTATATATGTGTGTTACAGTGAATGCTACTGAAATTTGCTGTCATCAGATTGAAACTCACAGAGGCACAGGTAATCTTGCTCACCTCAGTGCACATTTCTTTGCAGTAAAAATACAGGTGTCATTTTAGAATCATTTTCAAAAGTATTTTGATTTTATGGATACCTGAATATGTGTTAGGGCTTTACAAAGGGTTACAAACCTCCTTTGAAAACCATTTACCTATTGTCTGAATAAAATTATGCCAGTGGTAAGTTCAGATGTAGATCAAGTAGTAACAAAGATAATAAATAATAAATTAATACTAAAAAAAAAGATAAAATTCAGTTGACCCATGAAGTGTCATTTCAGAAGGCAAGTTTGAATTATAGCAATTTACATAGTTGAAACTTTAATGTGTTTATGTGATACCAGTCATTCCACACAAACAGCACAGATTAAAAATTAGGAATGGTGGCATACACCTGTAAGCCAGCACTCAGGATGAGAAGGCATGAAGGTCAGGAGTTCAAGATTGTCCTCAGCTACATAGTGAGTCTGTAGCCAACCTCAGGTATAGGAGACTCTATCTCAAAGATGTAGTACAGATTTAATAGAAGACACAATTTGTATATAATTATGACGTACAGCTGAGAAAAGACAGATCCCCTTCCCAGAAGGAATGATGGAGAAGCACAAGTTCAGAAATGTACATAATCAACACATGATATTTGTGATCTACATGAAAGAGAAAACCATATTTGTGGAGTTTTAAAGAGAAAGAAAAATGATATGGCTGAAGACATAGACTGTTACAGTAAGTTAAAAATGGGTGTTGGGCTGTATAGGTTTGTTATTAGCCCGAAGGGCACCACTGCGGTATTATGTAACCTGCTATCACAAACAACAAGACACAGACACCTGTTAGATTTATAATTGCCTTATTTACCTTGGGCCAGGCAGATATTTCACTTATACTGTCTTGATATCCTCAACATCTATCTCCCAGCCCCTATCCAATGCCATCTACCTTAATCCTTCCTATCTGGGCCACCTTCCATACATAATCCCATGGTACTTTCTTGTGTTCTTCATCTGGGCCTTTTTACACCATTATTGGAGTCCTTCCTCTTATGTCTCCTTTCTCCATGCTTACCCATCCTGGTGTCCTCCTTCCTCCTCTCTTCTTGTCCCTCTGTTTCTTTTGATCATCTCTGTCCTTCAAAGCCCAGGAATTTTAGCCACACCTACCCCATTCTGCCCTGCCCAGGTATAGGATATTTAATCAACCAATCAGATATGTCTTAGGCAGATTTACAAAACAAAGATAGGTGTAACCAGATCTTAAGGGTCAGTAACATGCATCAGACCAACCTCCAACAATAGACAATTTGAAAAACTCAAATAACTCAAAGTTTAGCCATTGAAGTAGGTGAGCAGAGCAATGCCCACACCCAAAGATACATTACAATGTGTTGTTACATATAAATTCAATGTGCAATCAGAGCACAGCAGAGCAGGTGACTTAATTCAAATGAGGACAGAGAATATGAACTGCACCTAAGAGATGACTGTAAGATTGAGTGAGAAAAGTAATCAGAGCTGGCCAGATGGGTGCTGGGAGAGGCATGCACTGGGCTAAGGAATTTGCATTGGCAAAGGCACAGACAGGGTGGGGCTTGGCACTGCTTGAAATTAGAGAGTTTCATAGGAGCAAAAGGTAGGAAACGTACAAAATGCAGTTACAACATTAGAAGTATCATTTGGACTTCGGTAGAACGAATATGCACATCCAGTGGCCTGGTAATTCACTACAGAATTCTTATCCCATCATATCAGAAGACTGTGCTAATATACAGATAACACACACGAACTTACCCCAGCCAGAGACACCAGAGGGTAGACTGTGGACAGTGAAGTAGGGGTGAAGAGACAGCAAGCAATCTGAAAAACCTTGACAGCATTGGTAAACTATGTACAGCCACTGTGGAGAAGAAAAAAGATCTGATATCCCTTTAGCTCAGTGGTGGCCCGACACCAAGGTGATGGCGGTAACAGAGACATATTGGAGGAAAAGGTCTTGGCTAAATGTATCGAGACTACCTTGGGGCATGTTGAGTTTCCTGCTGGAAGAGCTGGGATAAAAACAAAAATTTAGGAGTGATTAGTGTTCGTGACTGTTAAACAAATGGGTGTGAATGCTCCCCAATGGAGACAGCATATGGGTTAGAAAGAGAGGACAGTGCCAAGGCACAAGAATCTCCGGCTGGTAGATGTTAAGGGAAAAATCAAAGTAAGAATTTGTTAGAAAGCACGGGAAGGGCTCACTAGATGACTATGGAGAGGTAGTGAAAGGTACAGACAGACAGATCACGAAATAGACAGAATGAGGACTTGAGTGCTGAAATTAGAAGTAAAATATCTATAGTCTGTAATGCTGCTAAAGCTGGATGAGAAAGGCAAGTGGGCCTTTGGTGCCTATATTAGGTCCAATATCTCTATTTTGGTGCTTCTTTGATGATCTCTGGAGGACCTGCTGGCTTCAAAACACAGCCTTGGGATGGGGGGTGTCCTTTGTGTGGCTCAGCAGAACGGCTTATGCCCATGATGCATAGAGGTCAATGACAGCCTCCTCTAGTGTGGTACTTGAGGATCCATGTCTTCTGCGTGCAGTAAGACCATGCTGAGCCTGGGTTGGGGCTGGCCTAAAATTTCAGGAGTATGAAAGCTGTGTCCCTTAGGACACAAAAAAACAAGCAAAACTGCTGTGCTGAGATGCTGCATCCTGTTGCCTAGAATTGGTTACTTTAAACAGTTAATTTTTCACCTCCAATTATCTACTTTCAGCTCATTCTTTTTTTCCCTTTTTAAAAATCTTAATTATTAGTTACATTATATTAACTCTGTATCCCAGCTCTATCCTACTCCCTCATTCCCTCCCAATCCCATCCTCCCTCATCTCCTCCCTGCCCCTCTCCAAGTCCACTGATAGGTGAGGACCTCCTCCCCTTCCATCTGACCCAGTTTTATCAGGTCTCTTCAAGACTGGCTGCTTTTTGGATACCTCACTCCATGGTAGCTCAGTATCCAACTGGGTACCCTATTCAGGGGATCAGGGACTATTTCTGTCATGAACTCAAAGGCTGGCTCTTTGACACCCACCCCCTGAGGGAGGAGCAGCCTTGCTAGATCCCAAAAGAGGACATTGCAGCCAGCTCTGAAGAGACCTTATAAGCTAGGGTCAGATGGAAGGGGAGGAGGTCGTCCCCTATCAGTGGACTTGGAGGGGCAGGGAGGAGATGAGGGAGAGAGATGGGGAGAGTGGGAGGGAATGAGGGACGGGGCTACAGCTAGGATACAAAGTATGTAACCTGTGATTAATATAAAAATAAATTTTAAAAATGTTATTTAAAAAAGACTGGCTGCAAAGTTCTCCTCTGTGGCTTAGCAGGGATGCTCCTCACTTGAGGGGTGGGGAGGTCAAAGAGCCTGCTACAGACTTCATGTCAGAAATAGTCCCTATTCCCCTTACTAGGGACACCCACTTAGTTACTGGCCTACCATGGGTTACACCTGAGCAGGGGTTCTAGGTTACATCCATGCATGGTCCTTGGTTGGAGAGAGTCTCATATAGACCCTGCGCCCTGATCTATTGGATCCTTGTGGAGCCCCTGTCCTCAGCTCATTCTTTTCTCCACTTTTCATCCTTGTTGTAGCCCCTCCCCACACCCCTCCCTGTCTCTTCCTCCCTCCCTTTCTCCCCTTTCCCCTTTCCCTCATTTTTTTTGTATATTATAGACATTAACCCTTTTCCAGATATATAGCTGTTAATTGTTTTTCCATTCTGTAGACCTGCCTCTTCCTTTCATGATGATCTCCTTTGCTGCATAGAAGCATTTTAGCTTCATGAGGTCCCTTTTGTTAATTTTTGGTCTTAATATCTTCACTCCTTGGGTCCTGTTCAGAAAGTTCTTTTCTATGTATATTCATTCAAGCGTATTCTCCACACTCTGTTAGAGCAGATTCAGGATACCAGATCTTACATGGAAGGCCTTGAACCATTTGGAGTAGAGTTTTCTTCACAATTTGAAATACAGATTTAGTTTTATTTACCTACATTTAAATATCCAGTTTGACCAACACCATTTTTAAGATGAATTTTTTCTCCAGTGTGTACTTTTGATGTCTTTGTCAAAAATGGAGGTGTCTGTGATAGTATGGAATTGTATATGTGTCTCTAGTTCTGTTAATCAGTGAGCTTGTTTTTGTATCCTAACAAGCTAGTTCAATAACTATGGCTCTATAGTATAAGTTTAAAACAGGGCTCATGATACATTCTGATTGTTCAGGATTGCTTGGGCTCTGCTGAGAATTTCATGTTTATATATGGATTTTGAGAATGTCTCTCAATTTCTGTAAAGAATTGTGTGGTAATTTTGATGGGGATTATATTAATGAAAAAAGAAATTGAAGAAGATACCAGAATATGGGAAGATTTCCCATGTTCATGGATTCATAGAAGTAATATTGTGAGAATGGCCATTATATCTAAAGCAATGGGTTCAACATTTATGCCTCAAAATATCTCAGAATAAATCTAACCAAAGAAGTAAAAGACTTATCCAGTGAAAACTTGAACACACTGAAGAAATAAATTCAGGAAGATACCAAAATATAGAAAGTTTTGATAAGTTGGATAAGATAGAAGAAAACTATGTAGTGGTCTTGGTGGGTTCTTTTTTATAAAGGCGGCTGTCGTATGTCTGGCCTTGCTCTTGCATCTCTCAACTTTTTATAAGTGTTTGTGTTTATCTTTTCCGAATTTGACTAAGTATTTTTGTTGTTTCTCCCAGATAAAATTTTGAATACAGTTTCACTGATAAGAATAACATTCTCCTGAGTGCTGGAATTAAAGGTGTGTGCCGCCCCACCCTGCCCCATTTTAACCTTCTTAAAAATTACACCCGCAAGGCCATTTGCTGCTGTATTTCTGCCTGAGTCAGAAAACAGCTACTTTAACTTTTCTTCCCTGCCTAATAAAGGATCTCTCTGTGGAAAAAAAAAAAAAGAAGAATAACATTCAATATTTCTTAAGGATGAAAACTGTAAGTCTTTGTATTTGGACAATAACATTATGGAAATATTACATGGTATTTTATAATTGAATTTTACCATTATGAAATATTCTACTGGGTTTTATTTTATCATGAGATTGGGAAAATGGATCATAATTAAAACTAATATATAATATTCTAATCAAGAGGTAAATTGAAGCATACTAAACTTGTCTTTCTGCTGTCTTCCATACTAAACTTGGCAATTGCAAGTCCTTTAGCTGTATACCACATTTCACAGGCACAGTCTGCTGGTTTTCCTACCTGTCACTGGTGTGATGCTACAGTGAACTACAGGTACCCCTTTATTCAAGTATTAAGAGTGGGAGAAAACAGGGAACAGGACAGGAGCTTACCAAAGAGGGCCTATGAAACACTCTACCCAGCAGGGTGTCAAAGCAGATGTTGAGGTTCATAGCCAAACTTTGAGCAAGGTGCAGGGTATCTTATGAAAGAAAGGGGAAATAGAAAAACCTGGAGGGGACAGGAGCTCCTCATTCGAACAACAGAACCAAAAAATCTGGGCACAGGGATCTTTGCAAAGATCAATACTCCAAACAAGGACCATGCATGGAGATAGCCTAGACCCCTGGCTCAGATGTAGCCCATGGCAGCTCAGCCTCCAAGTGAGTTCCCTAATAAGGGGAACAGGGGCTGTCTCTGACATGAACTTAGTAGCTGGCTCTTTGATCACCTCCCCCTGATGGGGGAGCAGCCTTACCAGGCACAGAGGAGACCTGATAGACTAGCATCAGAGGGAAGGGGAGGAGGACCTCCCCTATCAATGGACTGAGGGAAGCACACTGGAAGAGAAAAGGGAGGGAGGATGGAATTTGGAGAGAACGAGGGAGGGGGCTACAGCTAGGATACAAAGTGAATAAATTGTAGGAATCAAAACAATAAATAAGAAAGAAAAACAAACAAAAAGACTTGCAGTTAGTAGCAGAGAACAAATTAGTTGTGTCTTTTTTGTTCTTCCATCTATTTATGTAAATAAGGAATGTGCCAATGTTTAATGTGATCTGATTTTAGAAACTTATAATTTAAAATTGGAGACCTCTAGAACTATTTTTGGAGAGACTTTTGAACTTGGACAACTCACTGCTCTTACGAAGGCTGACAGTGCTTCGGAACTGCAACAGGGAGATTTTATATAAGACTGTTCTTACTAGAACCTGCTTTATATAAGAACATACTTAAAAAGCTAATTTCTTTTCTCCGTTTTGCACCGCAATCCACAAAGTGTGACTAATAATAGATTTAAATTTGCTAAGTGCATTCACTCCTTTGTGCCATCATAAAGAGAATCTATTACTGTAAAATTGAGCCTTAGTTCCAAATTGCGCCATTATGAAGTTTTCTTGCAGCAATGTTTTGTCTCTAATACACTTCCCTCATTGTAATTCTATTGCAAACCTGATGTCTAGCATCAAGTCTCACAATAATTATTTTAAATTGCTACTAGGAACAGTAGTCCTGGTGGGATATATTACTACCATTCTAACAAGATGAATTTCAATGCACTTGTAACCATATTATAGTAGATTATGAAAGAAAGAAAATCTTTGAGTTTTATATCTACAGACATGTATGTTTTACAAGAAAACAATTCTTATAAGCTTCAAATTACTTTATATTGAACTTCAACTCAAACTAATTATAAATCACAAGACAAATTAGAACATCCAAGCACATTGATAGCCTGATTAGCATGCATGCTGAGTGACCTGAAATGAGTACATACCAAAGCAAAAGTAATGCTACTACTTATAATAATAATAACTGATAATATATGATAGATTTTAAAGATTATATAAATCTTATCAACATAGGAGAAGTTCATCAGGAAAGTATTTCAAATAAGATTGACATGAACTTTGTTTTCCAAAACTTGAGGGTCACTTTAATAAATGAACTGTCAAAAATGTATTTAAAAATAATTTATTATATATTTGAAACTTCAGAAGATAATCTTCAGAAATAAAAATACTGAATGGATTCTGCTAATCTCCTACAGATAGGAATACAACTAGAGGTCAGCATGAGAAAATTTGGAAAACATTTAAGCACCAGAAACTTTTTTTAAAATGTAATTTATTTATTTTTATATTAATCACAGGATAGGTACTTTGTATCCCAGTCATAGTCCCCTCCCTCATTCTCTCCCACTCTCCCCATCCCTCCCTCATCTCCTTCCTGCCCCCCTCCAAGTCTAATGATGGGGGAAGACCTCCTCCCCTTCCATCTGACCCTAGCTTATCTTGTCTCTTCAGGGCTGGCTGCAATGTCCTCTTCTGGGATCTAGCTAGGCTGTTCTTCCCGGGTGTGTGGGGGGGAGGGTCGAAGAGCCAGCCTTTGAGTTCATGACAAAAATAGTCCCTGTTCCCCTTACTAGGGTACCCAGTTGGATACTGAGCTACCATGGGCCACATCTGAGCAGGGGTTCTAGGTTATATCCATACATGGTCCTTGGTTGGAAAGCACCAGAAACTTTAGTGGCTAAAAGCATGTGACTCATGAATTACTGTACATTCTCCCTAAGGATGCTTAAAACATACCTTACTTGCATATTGTCTACAGGCTTACAAATGACTTAAGAACATAATCATTTTGGGCTCGTTGAAAGTGTAGGTCTTGAATTTGGAGCATCACAAAGGTGCAGGGGGGAAATAGTAGACATGAGCTTCTTGAACATGACTGATCATAAGATCATGGACTGAAATGGAAACCTATTTCACTATTTGTAATTTAAATTGATTGGTACATATGAAGTAAAGGAAGCCCCAATAAAGAGTTCTGTATAGCTCTGTATGTATAGGAATTCTTTTTTATGTCTGCGTACATGCACCCCAAATGAAAATCATTTAGATACCTAAGGAAGTTGAAAGTTACTTCCTTGAGTTGATCAAGAGGGAATAGTTAATATAAATGTTCGACTAAAATGATTACTAAAATTACACTCAGTGTTCAGCATTTCACCGTAAGTAATAATTGGATTAATATCACACACCCAAAAACTTCCAGCTGCTGGTTGAGAAACACAGATTACACCAACATGGCATCAGGGCCTTCTAATAATAATAAAGTGGTCCATTTATTACACCAAAACAACCATCTTTGAGCAGTTCTGTAATGTAGAGTTGAGTCAATTTATCTGGTCTACACCTGAGATAGCTATCCCAGAAAGTGGTCTTATCATTAATTCATCAGTAAAATGTTTTACCATCCCATAAACCATTTATAAATTTCCACCAATACCTCCCCTACCTTTTGCATAAAAAGTTTTTGTTGGTGAGGATCAAATAGAACCAGTTGTCCAGAGCAGTGTATTAAAATAATGTTTCTCCTAGAGCATGACTTTTAAAAATATTCCAACCTGTGCTTTTCCTTGGCATTGAAGTCAGCAATAATTTTTAAAAAATAATAATATAGGCTAATTTTTAAATAGCACAATACTTAATTTTAATAATTAATTTTAATTAATTAAATGCTCTCAATACTTAATTTCTTGAGACTATATTTTTAAATTAATTCCCTAAATGCTGTGTTTCATTCCCACAATAAAACCTTTCATGACTCCAAACATATCCTATCTTATCCTAACTTAAGGTGAAACCATTTGAATAAGACATCATCAGAACACTGGAACCACACACAGTGGTTGCCCAAAACCCAGAGGTTTTTTAAAAAATAAATTTATTTATTTATTCATTTTACATCCTGATCACAGGCCCCTCCCTTCTCGTCTCCTGGTCCCACCCTCTTCCCCTTTTCTGCTTCTCTTCTCTGAAAAGGGGGGAGACCCCTGCACCGTTACAAACCTGCCCAGCCCATCAAGTCGCATCAGGTCTTAGTACATCATCTTCTATTGAGGCCAGAGAAGGCAGCCCAGCTAGGGGAAAGTGATCTAAAAGGAGTCAACTGAGTCCATGTCCGATACACGATGCCCTTGTTGCTAGGAGACCCACTTGAGGACCAAGTTGCCCATCATTTACACGTGTGTTGTGAGCCAAGGTCCAGTCCATTCATGCTCTTTGGTTGGTGCTTCAGTCTCTGTCATCCCCTATAGGCCTTGGTTGGTTTACACTGTTGGTCTTCTTGAGGGTTTCTTGTCCCCTCTGGGACCTTCTATTTTTCCCCACACTCTTCTACAAGACTCCCCTAGGTCTGCCTAATGCTTGGCTGTGGGTCTCACCATTTGTTTCGATATGCTGCTGGGCAGAGCCTCTCACAGGGCAGTCATGCTAGGCTCCTGCAAGCATAGCAGAGTATCATTAACAGTTTCAGGGGTTGGCTCTCTCGCATGGGGTGGGTCTCAGGTTGGAGCAGTCACTGGTTGGCCAAACCCTCTTTCTCTGCTCTATCTTTATCCCTGCACATTCTATAGACAGGGTAGATTTTTGAAACCCCAGAGTTTCAAGGACTGAAAATATTCTCTTTTATCAGGTTTTTCAAGCTCACAGGCCTGTGAGTTAACGCTGTATGTGTTATCCTCCACACCTTGGAGCCCTTTCCTAGTGATTATATCTGCAGGGATCTAGGATAGGTTAAGAGTTTACATTTAAAACAAAACAAAATGAAACAAAATACTCCACGCCCGGCATGGTGGCAGATTCCTGTAATCCTAACACCCAGGGAGGCAGAAGCAGGTGGATCTCTATGAGTTCAAGGCCAGCCTGGTCCACAAAGTGAGTCGAGGACAGGCAAAGCTACTCAGAGAAACCCTGTCTCCAAAAACAAAAACTATCTTAAATGTGTTAAGAAGCACTTCAAATCTGACTTTCTGAGTTTTAGCAATTAGTTTAACTATGAGTACAGGACATTTCTTTCAGAGATTTTGAACAATACTAATTTGCTGGCACTGATCTAAGAAAGAAGACTTTGTGGATGTGTTTGTTGACTCCTGCATATGTGTTTGTGTGTATGTTCAGAGCATTTTGTTTCAAATATTTGCTTAAAAAGACAGACTAGCAAAGCGTAGCCTGTGTTTTAAGTGATGTATTTGATTGACAGCTCAATGAAAGTAATTATTTGATATCTCCTAGAAGTGCATGATAAAGAGATTGTAAATCCAAAAAGGATATTAAGTCCTCTAGACTAACACACTACGTCTAAGGACTCCATCAAGTTTCTTTTAGGAAGTGGATTTGTTTATAACTTACATTGCAAGAAAAGGCAAATATTTTACTTCCCGTCATAATCTTTCTCTGCTTCTCTTTTGATAAGAAAATACAGCACTTTTCTTTCATTTGAGTATCCCACAGATCATACTATGATTAAGTTGAATGAGACAGATCTTAAATTATTACAGAACAATGAATACAAACTTGCTGCAAGTGAGCATGAGCTGAAGACCTGGTTCCTACCTCTTCTTGGCAATAAGAATTCTTTCGAAGTTCTAAGAGTTCTGTGACCAAGAACACACACACACACACACACACACACACACACACATATATATATATATATATATGTAAACTCTGTGTCTACTTCTGAGCCGCTTGTGCACCTTCACTCCCCCTGGGCTTTATCTTCTAGGAAGAGGCCATCCCTGAGCAAAACAGTGTTATATAGCACCAATTATCCATGATTAGAAGTTTATTCTCCCACCCTTTATGTAAAATTAATTGGGCAAGTTGGATAGTGAAGAAAACAAATTATCATCAAAGGTCAGATAAGGTCATTACTGAATGAATATGTTCTATTCAAAGTCAGAAGATAAAAATTAAAAACCACTATACGTATTCTATAAATATAAACAGCATGCAATCAAGTGCTATATTTTACCTGAGAATAAACATTAAGTAATTCTATTTTATCTAGCTTATAACATGTGAGCAATGAATTTGTAAATTCTAAAATTATTTTCAGGATATTTATATATAAGAAAAATGATTTTTCTTATGTATACAAAATACCATAGTAGTTAGAGAGAGGACACCTCTACAGACTTCAAATCATTATTCTCTGAAGGGTTCCAATGCCCAAAGATGTGATGGCAAAATAGATGGGAATAGGAAAGAGGGAACTGTATCAAAAGACCTTGTGATGTTTATCTCCAAGAAACATGCATATTCAACCTTGAATTTGTGCCAGGATTATGAAGACCTGTTTTCAAAACAGATCTTCATTTTATAGACACTTTGACAATCCACCTCACCCTTTACTAACAGATTCAGGTTCAAGTCAATCCCTTGAGAGGAAGTCTTCCATGTGTACATTAATATTTCTGGAAAGTTCAAGGCAGATCAGATCTATACCAGATAAGATCACTTCAGGCATGAGTAAAGCAAACGCTGTAAAATATCTTAATAATAATTTTATAAACAAAAAGTACATTTTCCCACCACCACCATGTGCATTTTTATTCTGGAGCACTGAGCAGCTAATTTCACACAGTACGTTTCCACTGACAGAGTAGCACTGTGTTCCACACAGAAGTCACCATCTTCAATGGATGCTCCAAGCTGCCTCTCCTACCCTGCTGTTTAGATGTTCTTCTCCTTCCTTTTGTGCGTCATGTCTATAGATACTCATCATGTTTGGAGTCTATGCTATATTGTAGTTGATCTTAGAAGTCTTTTTCATATAATGCAGCATTTTAAGATTGCTTAAGGACAAGTTCACTACAGCCTAACACCATGAGTTTTATCTCATCTACTGTTTCCACTATTTCTACAGAATATGAAATCTTATAGTCCCTGATTGCCTTCCAATCAAACATCACTCTCACAAATAAATATTTATTAATGCCCACTGTGGTTTCAAAGACATATAAAGTGTGTTTCCTATTCTATCCAGCTACTTGGAAAGTTAGGGCAAAAAAGTGACTAATGACAAAAAGAAATGGCATTGACTAAGTGATACGTGAAATCTAATTTATCTGTTCAGCAAGTCTAAACGTCCATACATTTGTGTTTGCGTAAATGGAGATACATCTGTAATCCTTGAGTCCCTATGCCCTTATGTCCTCTAGAATAATGAAAAATAATGTGATAACACAGTGACATATTACTGTGACTTCCGGCTGTTTTCTCAGAGGGAGAGGGGTCTGTCTTATCAGTATCACAGCGAACCAACACAGACAAGACATGGATTCTAACCTGGAAAATGCCCCTGACTTTTTCGTGTGAGCTCAGGCAAGTGACTTAACCTCTCACTTTTGAGTTTTTTCATGTTAAACAAATTTAGCAACACTGCAGAGACAGTATGAAGTCAACATAATTAAAGCATACTGTTTGGAAGATATATTGGTATTTGTCTTACTGTCATAAACAATAAGGAAGAAAGAGAACGAGAGAGAGAGAAAGAATGAGAAGGGAGAGAGAGGAGAAGGCCTCTTTTTTTGTATAGCACTCACGAAAGAGTGCTGATGCTGTCTGCAGCCTGATATCAGAGATGAGTTTGCGATGATCCATTTCTATTCTCTGATCTAGTTATTATGTTGACCAGCAGCATTTAGCAAACCAAGGAGGGTGAGCTATCAGTATGACCACAAAATAAACCTGACCAGCCTGTGTTATAGTAAATTTTTAAAAAAAGTGTTGGGCTATATATTATTTATTATTTGCCCTGTGATTTTCATTGTGGTATTATTTAACTCATCAGAAATAATAAACACAGACACCTGTTACATTTCTAATTGCCTTATATTACATTGGGCTGGGCAGACACTTTACCTACATTGTCAGAATCACCTCACCATCCATCTCCCAGCCGCCATCCAATGTTGTCCACCTTAATCCTCCTAAATTAGACTACCTTTCATCCATAATCCCATAGTACTTGTTTTTATTTTCTTTTTTATCTGGGACTTTCCATGCCATCATTGGAGTCCTTTCTCAAGTCCCACATGTTTTTTTTTTCTCCACACTAACCTCATGGTGGCCTCCTCCTTCCTTCTTTCTTTCCGTCTGTCTGTCCCATGATTCTTCTGTCCTCAAAAGCCCAGAACCTAGCCAAACCTACCCCATTCTGCCTTGCTTAGGTATAGGTCATTTAATGAACCGATCAGGTATAATGTTTTAGGCAGGTTTACACACACAAGGATGGGTGTATCTGGCAGACAGTAACCAGATGTTGAGTGCCAGTGATTAGCATTAGACCAGTCTCCAACAAGCCTGCCCAAAAGTGGACCAAACACCCTGATTTCATTAGCGTTATCAGCTAACCAGCAGAGCAAACTGATGATGATAGATCAGAAGGTAGTTCACCTTTTCCTAGATTTAATATTGAGCCGTAAAAACTGGGCTGAATAATTACAGACAAAGAAAATAAGCTGGCCTCAGAGAAAATAACTCCTGCTATCATCAACAAGCCTGTAGACTTCAGCCAGCTCAAACTGTCTCAGAATGGCAAGGCCAGGAAACCCAGGGCGGTCCTGATGAGACTATTGGGGGAGCCTGTGCATCTCTTGCTCAACCACAGTCTATTGGCAACAATGAAAAAATGTTCCTGTCTGAGTCCTGTAAAAGGCAATAAGGTGTTAGTGAAGATGCATTGTGCTACAGAAAGTCTTAAGTTACACATACATGATTATATATGTATACCTTAAGTTACATAAGCCTATCTACCTACACACACACATTCCTTAACATTGAGCTCACATCAGCACCTCTTGGGATTGATTATATCTTTTCACTGAGAACATGAAGCAAGCTTAATGAGGAGCTGGTATGAAGAAGGACCATTTCAGTAATTCTTAGTTCTTTGAACTTCCAGGCAAGGTTAATGTACATGCTATTCCATGGAATAAAAGAAAATATATAATGTTGCAATAGTCCCTTTCTAGAAATATGAGCATAATAGAAGTGTGCAGTCCTAACTGAGTAGCATGTAAATCTTAGTGCATGTGCTGCAGATTTCAAGTGGAATGAATGGCCTGTGTGGCCCAAACCAGCTAAACTTGAATTCAGCAGAGATAAAATACTGAAAAATTACCTCCATGATGTATTAACCCAAATAATCACGTTCCTGATGTTAAAAAAGATGGCAATTAACCATCTAGTTATGAATACTGCGCCTGCACATTGTGCCGTATGCTCCGCATGTGTTAGAATTTCTTCTCAGTTCTTTTTTTAATCTTTTATTCATAGCATTGCAGGTGATGAAAAATTTATGCCTTGAGTCTGGCATTGAAATTAAATGCAAAATGAAAACAGAAGCAGTTTATACTGACAGCTTAAATATCTTTATCTAGCATACGGTTGCACTATAAAAATCATTGGGTGACTTTTTAAAATTTCCTACATGTAAGAAGCCAAGAGTTGTACAATAATGAATAAAGTTATATATCTAGGATGTCAACAGAAAAGTCATTTTTTTATTAGCACTCTTTGTTAATTTCATTTTGTTCTGTTTGCTGTTTTTGTTTTATGGGTACCAATGATGAACATAAGCTTTAAAAAAACTGCACAACTTAATCACTGATATTAGCTCCTCAGAGTGGCAGCAAATAATTGATTTTTCCAGTATTTTTAATGAGTGTGATTTTCCTGCTAGATTTATGTCTTAAGTTGAATAGAAAACATTAATATGTACCTAAGGTAATACTGCAGTAAAGGTTAATTATTCAGGTGAATCAATTTGTTCATCATTATATTAATTTGAGTGATATTTTGGAAGAATGGCAATAATTACAATGATATCCACAGTCACCAGGATTGTGAATTTTCAGGTGTATTTCCCTTATTAAAATGATTATAATGATTTTGTACATATTATTTTAGTAGTCACAACTCTATTCAGGAAGTGAGGTTCCCTCTAAGTGGCTTCTGTTTTCTGAAGATGTTGAATCTTTTGTCCTCGGCATATCTGTATATCCTACGCCGCACTAAAGCACTCACTATGGATCTTGTTGATGAACTAATGTGGAATTTCAAACAGTTAGCTGGTGAAGTAAATTAATTGAAGAAAATAATTGCCTCTTAGCTTTGTGAATAAAGCACACAGGTTTAAAATACATTCTGTGTGTTTTATATGTATGAGATTTTAAAATAAGTATGGTGTTATTTAGCATTTAAATAAGTAAAGCATTTTAGAGCAGTGTGCAGTTATATAAAGCACCAGGACTACAACAAGCACTTAGGCTTCCATATTTAGAAGACTTCAGCACATAGCCTAAAATACTTTACACTCAGCCTCTGGTTTGCAGCTCTTCTCCCAGTTGTTTTGTGTAAACATAACTGTGTATAATTATGCAGATAATTTTATACAATATTAATTGCTCTAAGAGCACAGTAGAAGTGTGTTTAATTCAGTAATTCATTTACATTTTAATGATTTTAATAGCATAAGATTACCAAATCAAATCAAAATATCTGACCACTGTAGCTTGTTGTGTAGAGCCCAAAGTCACATTATCTCATTCAAAATATATTTATCACATCTTGCTGATGAAAGCCAAAAATAATATTTAAATACCCTGATTTAATTTTTTAATATATCAACACATTTTCAAATGTAACGTCTAATAAAAAAAAAACGGTCCCCAGGAGCTCAGATTTAAGGCATCTGTAGTACCTGTTTCCGCACATAGAGGATCAAGCTGGCTTGCATCTTTGAAATATAGTTGATAGGCAGTAATGAATATTTTTAAGACAGTCTATACAAAAAAAAGAGCCAAATATATTTACTATATTTCTCTTTAATGTGGAAAGAGCAGTTCAGGACATTTATTGTAGGAAGTGAGCAAATAACTAAGCTTTCATGTAAACGAGTATCTAAAGACACTCTCCTAATAAACAAATTTCAGGTTGCATTTATTTCTTATTTTTTGCATCGTGTAAAGATTTAATATCATCAGGAATGAATCTAAATTGTTTGCTTCTTTCCCCCTAATTCCTGAAGCAATGTAACAGTCTAGAGAGGTTTGAAGTGACAGAATTACAAGCGGTCTTTTGCATACACGGCCTATAGGGATAAGCGGCTACCTTGCATCTAATAAACAAGAAAGTGAAGTCGTTGAATAATGAATTAAGTGGCATAAGTTGTGATAACAAGGAGCAAATGTAACTTCAGACGAATAGTATTTGCTTTGTGTGGGGTTATCTGAGAGGGCTATGCTCCGCCAGGGGAGCCTGCATAGAAGGCTCATTATATTAAGATGTTCTTTTACAGAACACAGCCTAAAATGATCTCACAGTTTTCCCCCCCATTTGCTGAAGTCCTTTGTGCACTTCTATCAAATCAACCACCTGCACCAGGGGATGACTAAGGTTATTTCAGACTGTGAGTGTTGTTTAAGATGAAAATTCTTAGTGAGTTTTAGATGGATCACCCAACAATTAAAAAGAGATGTCTAATTGGTTCCTCCATATTAGGGTCAGCAGCTGGTTACAGAATAAAAGGTTGTGGTACCCTATTGCCCAGTTCTGAACCAAATTAAATTATTAATCTACTCTTTGCTGCAATGTAGCTTCACGGGGATTCCTAACCTGCCATGCTGAATAAAACAGAATGACTGCTTTACATTTTCATTATGGAGAATAATATTTTAAATTGCAAATGTTCTTCTATGTGGCCTGCATTGCATGCCTTATTGAATATGTCTTCAATAGCCGCTGCTTTCACATTGTGTTGTTAATTTCATTTTTGAGTATGATTTTAAATTAAAATAGAATTTTTTCACTCTTCTCTCCTTTCCTCCCTCCTACCCACCCAGCTACCCTTCCTCCAATTCCTTCAATGCATTACCATCCTCAAGTTAGTACAATCCTTCTCTTTGATTCTCATTGTTCAAACACACACATGTGTGCATACATGCATGTAATGCATGCATGTATGCATAACTATCTTTACATACTTCTTGCTGAGCTACCTCATTGGTTGTCCAATAGAGGGTGGCCAGTGCTGAAATGATAGCCACACAAACAAGCAAGTTGTTTTGCTAATTTATAATTGTAGATAGAAACTACAAACCACACACACGCACATACACAGGTGAGCTGCATAAAATGTCAACCTCCTTGCCAGATGTAGTTGAGACCCCAAAAAGGCAAAATGGCATCTTACAGGATAGAGGAAACTGCAAGGTCTTGGAGTCTTAGACGTTGTAACCTTGTTTAATTATTTTGATTTTTTTAAAATTTAGCCACCACGAACCTTGTAAAATTTACAAAGGTATGCAGCTTTCTTATAGTATTTAATGGTATTTTTTTAATTTAATGGTATCTTAGTAATTCTGTTATCAGTAGTAATTATAGTAACTACAAAAACATTTAATGTATATTTCTCTTTTTGAGAATTTAATATGTGAATATCGTATTTACATCATTTCCCCTCTTGGTTTTTTCCACCCAACTTTTCCCACTCCGTTTTGAACTAGTGACCTGTGTTTTTGTAATTGTTACACACACACACACACACACACACACACACACACACACACACACCTTCTGAGCCCATTGCGTGTGTTGCTCGTACTTGCATGTGCCTGTGGATGATGACGAATGTCCTGTCCCGGGAGAAGGCCGATTCTCCCTCCCTCAGCCACCATTGATTATCTGTAGCTCTTCCTCGAGGGAAGGCGCTTTATGGGAGTTCCCCCGTTTGCACTGGCAAGTCAGTATTGAGGTCATGGTGCAGATCTTGTTTAGGCAACCATTGTGTTGAGGTTCCATTGGTGCAGTTCGCTTCCCTGTTTGAGAGACAGCTATCTCCAGCAGGCATCTTATCTTCTGGCCCTTACACCACCCTTTCCAAATTCCTCTTTCACAGAGCTCCTTAAGCTCTAGGTGCAGCAACAAGCAGAGCTAGGCTCTCCATGGTGACTTATTCTCAGTATTCTGATGTCTTATGTGTCTCTGTAGTAGCTTCCGCCTGCTGTAACAAAAAGCTTCTTCGATGAGTTGAGAGCTGCGCTTCTCTGGAGGCATAAGGAAAAGTATTTAGATTGTATTTAGAAATTATACTGGTCTGGAGAAGTGGCAGCAGTGGGCTTTCGTCTAGAGGCCAGAGTCTACCTGCAGTAACAGGAGTTGGCTAGGTTTATAGTGCCCGGCGCACATAAAAGCACCTCTATGGCACCATTGCGGACACCTCGGCAGCCCTGCCATTGTTGTGTTTGCCAGCTTCACAGCTCAATAGGAACACTGATTGCTTTTCTCCCATGGAAGTGTGTATTGCGCCTTCTAATACTATGAAAGGTATCCAATTATCCAAAAGTTAAAGCCTCTGGAATGAGGCTTCTAGGTCAGTTCCAACCCAGTTCCCCCAAGTCTGTTTTTGCTCTGAGGTGACTTCAGCCGTAGTATGCTTCCTTCAAGTTCTGAAAGGCAACCAAGTCCAATAGCAATAGCAATAACCTATATTCTTTTGAGAGTCTTCTGGGCCCTCGTGACCATCAGCTTGAAGGGATGTTTGTCTTGTGTGGCACATGAGATTTTGTTAGCTAACCTATAGTACTTGGGGTAAGCATAGTATTTCAACAAGTTTTGTGTCATCATTTTAATCTGTGCCTGCTTTTCCCTCTCACTAAAGATTAGGTTAGGAAAGTATGATAGAATGAAGCTAGATCCTTAGAATTTAGTATGATTTCTAAAGATGTCACTTGGTAAACAACTAGATAAGACAAATTATAATACATACTATTAAGGAAGTTTTGAATCTCACTCATTGATTAAGTTGTGTGTTCATGTATACATGTGCTATATTAGTTGAATCTATTAGATCATGCAGATTTGAAGATTTGTAAAGGTTTTGTGTATTTAAAAAGTCCGAGATAATCTAGCCCGTTCAGTAGTTTATCAAAACTATAGTTCCTGGACACCTAGGTATTCCAAGTTCTGTTTGAGGAGCCATATGAACTTTAGTTGGGAGGCTTAAAGTCCAATGGGGAAAGAAATAGACCCTAAGTAAGTCATCAAATCAAATTAGAAAGGAAACAATAGAGGAAAATATTGGGAAAATGGCAAAGCAGTATAATATCAAGACATTATAGCCCCCAGCCCCCCCAAAAAGCCCATGGTGCAATGGGGTAATTTAGGATTTTCTGAAATGGGAGCGGAAGCATATGTCATGAGACAAGCACTCAAAGCAGTGACATGCAGGGACAGACCCCCAAGTGGGAACAAATTGCCACAAAGGAGACAGCTGTCTCCAGCAGGCATCTATCTTCTGGCCCTTACACCACCCTTTCCAAATTCCTCTTCTATGGAGCTCCCTAAGCTGTAGGTGCACCAGAAGGAAGCAGAGCTTTCTTGATATGCAGCTTGTGTTCCTATGCAGAGCTCCATGCTTAGGTGGATCCCAGTTTATTCCCTACTGTCAGGATGTTGAAATTCTTAATTTTTAAATATGAGATTCAACATTGGTCTTACAAATTGTTTATCAATCTCTGAAGAAAATGGATTTAGTAGGAATGTGGTAGGAGGAAAAGAGAAGCACACAAAAAAATAATAGTTCTAGTATGCAAGATGAGGACCGCATATTCTGAAAGATGAGCTGCATTCTGCAATGCAGCCATTTTTGCTTGCTATACATAAAAGTAGATCTTTCCATACTATCTATGTCTTCATACACAACTACTAAGTTCCTCAAAAATGGTGTTAATCTTTTCTATACTGTAGAAATGTATGTAGGCTATAAATGTAGACTTCGTGACACCATGTGAATAGACATTTTACAGTACTCACTGTAGCTCACAGGAATTTGACCTCTCATTTAATCCCATAGGGCTTGCTTGTTCACTGTTCACATTTCAATCCTTGCTTTCTTCTGATAGTTGTACTATAGTGCCAGATCTGCATGACTGACGGTTAGGAATAATCATGTGAAGTTGCCTATGTGAAACCATAGAAAATTACATAGAAAATGTCAGTTTCAAAGGTTCATGCGAACTGAAATTAGAAGTTTATTTAAAGAAGTAGAGTAGAAGTCTTATAATCATATTTGCAAGTCCAGCAGGATTTACTTAACAAGGACTTTAAGAAACAATCATACAGGCAGGTACATTAGAGTATCAAAGTGCACAGTGCTGTCGGATTCCTGCTGATGGGCTCCCTGGAGGTAAACCCACATTGCAGCAAGGCTTTTCTGTCCACCAGCAGCTGCTTCTCGATCTATTTCCATTTGCCGGAGAGCATGAGGATTTGCCCAGTGACTACTGAGGAGAAAGATTATAGTTTCATGTGGCAAGCTGGCCTACAGAGACGCAATTGTGTCAAAGCAGGATTCCATTTCTTTACTCAGGACAAAAAGGTGACCTGAAAACTCAAAACAGGTACTGAACTAAGTTTTCTAAAAGTCTTCCGTACAAGGAACTCTTTTGTTTTGTTTCTCAACTTTCTATGGAAAGGTCATTGCTCTTAAAAGACACTGCCAAGTTGCTTGTTACCTTGTCATCCTCTGTCCTTTAATTCTCCTCAAAAAACATTTGCTTATGGTTCTCACTTGTATGCTCCATTTCTTGCACTTTATCAAATTCTTCACTTTTCTGACATTTTCCACATTTTGAATTTCATGCTTGTGTGGGTATGTATGTATGTATGTATGTATGTATGTATTTGAGTCCTTGGTGGGATTATGAGTTACATTAATTCATAACACAAAACCAAAAAGCTTCAAATAAGTTTTAATATTCCTTGAAAAAAAATTAAAATATTTATTTTTCTGGTTTTGCCTGTATCCTTTCAAGGTCATCTACTTAAAGAAGACTACATTCTACTCAACTGTAGCCAAATTATGTGTTTGACTTTTTCCATGTTTGAGCTACAACAACGGATTTCTAATTTAAGAGTAAAAAAAAACAACAAAAACAAACAAACAAAAAAAACCCACCAGTTTTGGACATTGTAGTCTGCATATTTTCTCACAAACCTTTGGACTAACACTTAAAATATTTCTTTAATCAACGTCTTCAAGATACTTATCACTTAATAATGCACTTAAACAGACAATGACAGCAGAATATGATGAGGACTCACCTCCTGGTCTTGGGCAGTCAAGGAAAGTTCCTGTGATATTGTTGTGAGTTTAACAAAATTTCTTGGCATGCCTGTGGATGATTGTCTTGATTTTGTTAATTTGGGCAGGAATACTTGGCCACCATATGTGATAATATTTCCTTGGTTGGGATCCTGAACTTTACAGAGAGAGAGCTAAGCAGAAGCACCACTCTGTGTCCTGGGTGGGAATATGTGTGACCAGCTACCTCAAGCTCCTGCTGATTGGATTTTCCCAACCTTGTTGACTTTAGCTTGTACTATGAGGCAGAATAAATACTTTCTCCATTAAATTTTCATTTTTCAGAGTATTTTTTTATCAGAACAATATGAAAAATAAGACAGTTCCCCAACACTTAAAATGAAATTAACCCTGCTTTAATATTTGCCCAGGAATCATATCTTCTTGTTCCATACAACTAAGTCAAAAGCTCAACTTGAATATTTTCCTCATAGCATCCTGCCAAGGATTCTCCTTCCTTGCTTCAAACACCTTTCAAATTTCAAAGAAGTTACTCTGCTCTCTGGATACAAAGGATTTCCTTAAAGATTTTGTGTTTGCTTATTATCAAAACATAGTAGTATGTTCTGTGATCAGAACATTTTTGAAGCGCATGATTTTAGGGAATGTAGAAAATTACATGAGCATATATCACATCCGAAGCAACATGTAAACATAAGGGTACATACCAAAGAAGTGACTATATCTAATGGTGGGAATTTCAGTTGCTGTGACAGGTACATGGAAGTACTTTTTTGAGTAGGGGCCATTAAGAACCTTCCTTCATAGTCCACTATGTAGGCAGATATATGCTTTAGCCATATTTTCTACCTTGAGAAAAAATTCTTATTTATCCTAATTTTGGAAATGGAAAAGTAATGGTAGGGCATATTTTGGGTATATGCCTAGGAGCAGTATAGCTGGGTCTTGAGGTAGCACCTTTCCCAGTTTTCTAAGAAACCCCCAGATTCACTTTCACAGTGCCTGTACAAGTTTGAACTCCCAGCAGCAATGGAGAGTTGTTCTCCTTGCTCCATATCCTCACCAGCATACGTTGTCACTTGACTTTTTATCTTAGCCATTGTGATGGGTGTAAGATGGAATCTCAGAGTTGTGTTGATTTGCATTTCCCCGATGACTAAGGATGTTGAGCACTTCTGTAAGTGCTTTTTAGCCATTAGAGATTCCTCTGTTGAGAATTCTCTGCTTGGCTATGTACCCTATTTTTAATTGGGTTATTTGGTTTTTTTGGTGTCTAATTTCTTGAGTTTTTTTTTTTTAATATATTTTGGATATTAGCCCTCTGTTGTATGTAGAGTCGACAAAGATCTTTTCCCAGTCTGTAGGCTGCCATTTTGTCCTATTGACAGTGTCCTTTGTCTTGCAAAAGCTTTTCAGTTTCATGAGATCTCATTTATTGAGCTCAAAGAATTTTGCAGAAGAGTGGGAGAAAGAATAGAAGGAAAGATTGGGGAAGCTGGAGGGTCAAGGACACCACAAGAAGACATACAGAGTAAACTAGCCTGGGCCCATGGGGGCTCACAGAGACTGAACCTCTAACCAAAGAGTATGCATGGACTGGACCCAAGCTCCCTATAATATGTAGCAGATGTGTAGCTTGGTCATCATGTGCGTCACCCAACAATGGAAGCAGAGGCTGTCTCTGACTCTGTTGCCTCCCCTTGGATCCTTTTCCCCTGGCAGGGCTGCCTTGTTCAACCTCACTGGGAGGGGATGTGCTTAGTCCTGCTGAGACTTTCGGTGCTGGGGTGGGTTGGTACCCCTGACGGCTTTGCCTTCTTTGAGAAGAAGGAGAGGGAGAAATTGGGGTAGGGTTATGAGAATGGGACTGGGAGGAGAAGTGGGAGGGATGTGAGATCAGATTGTAGTGATTAAATAATAAATATATAAATAGATGGGGAAAACAAGTAAAGGGAAGGGAAATGAAAAAGGAACAGACAATGCTGAGATGTAGGTAGAGGTAGAAATGTGAGAAAGAACAAATGACTAAATTCCTTCTATTTTTTTCAAACCTCATTTTTGTCTCTTTGAATAGATAGTGTCTGCCTTCTCCCACCAGGAGAGAGAGCAGGGCCTAGAGAAGGATGGGCCTTGTGACAGTGGAGCTTAGAGGTTGTATCTCAGATTTCCTACTTGGTAATCATAAGACCTAGCAGTCATCCTTCCTGAGTCCCAATTTAGCTCAAATATTAAAATCCGTATTTGCTCACACAGCAAAGACTTCAGGACTCTATGAGATAGTTTAATGTATAAATGCTCCATCATTATGGAGTAGACACCCCAAGATCAAAATTCTATTATAGTCCATAAATAAAAAGCAGATGATGAGCTTTGAAAAATTTTAGTCATTGAGAGAATTCTTATGGCATTTTATTTGCTAGTTTATTGGATGGTACCCCTCCTAGCCCCACCCCTTCCTAAGGTACACATCAACTTGTACCAAGCCTGATGCAGCGAATTAAAGAACCCAGAGAGAAGGAGCTTGTTGTAATCAACTGCCAGATACTCATACTCTGAGATGAAAGGTACGTCACTGCTTACTGCACACCATGTAGAGGAAGTTACTGTGGTGGAAACCCTCATCTAAACTAGACAGAGCACAGAAGAGAGGCTCCTGTCCACCACCATTTTGAAAACAATTATGCTCTTCCTTCTCCGGCCAGAGAGAGGGAAAATCGCTCTGTGTTATAACTATATTTTTACTGTCTCATCAAAACAATAAACTGCTTCTGAAGACACTTCAGATCTTTTGACAGATGGGAGATAATTTAATTGTTGAAATGAAATACTATTATTGTCCTATTATTCACTTGCTTTCTCTAAAGATTAGGCTTCTGGGAGAGAAGGCAGATGATGAATCCCTGTTGAAGAGTGCAGGTCACATTTACACCTTTTGAAGGACTGAGGAGCTTGAAAACTTGCTGAACCAGTACTTCTGAGCATCCTTATATTCTTCCCTCTTCTCAGGAGCCAATGATAATAATTCCTGTTTCACACTCAAAGATGTCTCCAATTTGGGCAGAAATATCTCCTCCTTCTCATATCATAACCCATCACTTTGGTCATGTCAGTCATCATATCTTCAGTCTCCATTGTGTTCTCACACTGTTCACAAAGTAATTTACCCATTGTGTACTAATTCTGACTAACAAGTCAGTATTGTTTACTGGGAAGATAACAGCCTTATCAAAGAACAGCCTAGAATTTGGCCATTTCAAATTGTCAAGAAGAATGACCATGGTGGTTGATGCCTATGATGCCAGCACAAAGAAGGTGGAGTTTTCCAGAACAGAACACCAACAGCACAGGCTCTAAGATCAACAATCAATAAATGGGACCTCATGAAACTAAAACGCTTCTGTAAAGCAAAGGACACTGTCATCAGAAAAAAACGACAGCCTACAGACTGGGAAAGGATCTTCACCAACCCTATATCTGACAGAGGGCTAATATCCAGAATATATAAAGAACTCAAGAAGTTAAACACCAACAAATCAAGTAATCCAATTAAAAAATGCAGTACAGAGCTAAACAGAGAATTCTCTGTAGAGGAATACAGAATAGCAGAGAAATGCTTAAAGAGATGCTCAACATCCTTAGCCATCAGAGAGATGTAAATCAAAATAACCCTGAGATTTCACCTTATACCCATCAAAATGGCTAAGATCAAAAACTCAAGTAACAATACATGCTGGAGAGGATGTAGAGAGAGGGGAATCCTATTCTATTGCTGGTGGGAATTAAACTGGTACAACCACTTTGGAAATCAAGCTGGTATTTTCTCAGATAATTAGGAATAGTGTTACCTCAAGATCAGCTATACCACTCCTAGGCATATATCCAAAAGATGCTCAAGTACACAACAAGGACATTTGTTCAACCATGTTCATAGTAGTTTTATTCATAATAGCCAGAACATGGAAACAACCCAGATGTCCCTTAGTTGAGGAATGGATACAGAAATTGTGGTACATTTACACAATGGAATTCTACTCACCAAGTTAAAACAAGGAAATCATGAAATTTGCAGGCAAATGGTGAGATCTAAAAGGATCACCCTGAGTGAAATATCCCAAAAGCAGAAAGACACACATGGTATACACTCACTTATACTCACTTATAAGTGGAGATTAGCCATATAATATAGGATAAACATACTAAAATCTGTACACCTAAAGAAGCTAAGCAAGAAGGAGGACCCTGGGTGAGAAGATCAATCCTCACTCAGAAAGGCAAATAGGATGGGCACTGGAAGAGGGAAAAGACAGGAAACAGGACAGGAGCCTACCACAAAGCGCCTCTGACAGACTCTACCCAGCAGTATATCAAAGCAGATGCTGAGACTCATAGCCAAACTTTGGGCAGAGTGCAGGGAATCTTATGAAAGAAGGAGGAAATAGACCTGGAAGGGACAGGATCTCTACAAGAAAAGCAACAGAACCAAAAAAATCTGGGCACAGGGGGCTTGTCTGATACTGATACTCCAACCAAGTATCATTCATGGAGATAACCTAGAACCCCTGCTCAGATGTAGCTTATGGCAACTCAGTCTTCAAGTGGGTACCCTAGTAAGGGGAACAGGGACTGTCTCTGACATGAACTCAGTGGCTGGCTCTTTGATCACCTTCTCCTGAGGGGGGAGCAGCCTTACCAGGCCACAGAGGAGAGCAATGTAGCCAGTCCTGATGAGACCTGATAGTCTAGGATCAGATGGTAGGGGTCCTCCCCTATTAGTGGACTTGGGGAGAGGCATAAGAAGAATGGAGTAACATGGTATTGGGAGGCAATGAGAGAGGGGGCGACAGCTGGGATACAAAGTGAATAAACTGTAATTAATATAAAAATAAAAATTTAAATTAAAAAAAGAATGTGGAGATTGAGGCCAGCCTGGGCTACATGGTGAAAAAAGGGAGGGAGTAAAAAGTTAGAGAGAGAAACAAAAAAGTATGGAGGGAGGGAGTCAATTCAATGCTCTGCATTTTGTCCTTAATCGAGTGACCCTTTAGTCTTTGGCATATGAGGGAGAGGAGAGCATATTCCGTTTGAAAACTTGTTCCCTATGTTAATCAGATCAGAACAATTGCTACCTTTTGAAGGAGGAGAGATTAGAAAGGAAGAAGGAAAAGGAGAAATGGAAAGATGGAATGAAGCAGAAAGTAAAAGACAGAAGGAAGGAAAGGAAAGATGAAATTGAAAAAAACTAATTAGTTTTTCATTTGAACCCAGAAATTAGACATTTGGTTTTCCTATTCATAAACTGCTTAAAGCAGACTTCAGCTTCAAACCAATGCATCTCTCCTTTCTTTAGCAAAATATGGACCTAGCAAAATATATATTTCTTGAGTGATTCATTAAACATTTGGAGATAATTTCTGTTAAACCATTTATCAAACTGGGGTATTAGGAATTGTGGCTTCTTTTGAGGAAGTTTCACCAGATGTCTTGTATAACTCAGTCTTGCTGTCCTGGGACATGTTTCTAAAATCAAAAATGGCAAAGCAAACCATGAGCATGGTAAAGCTAGCTAGTGCTGCAAGTTGTATTCTTAATTAGCATACTCTCTACTCTTTGTCCTGATAGGAAAAGGTGTTTCATTTGAAAGGTTATTTTCTGTGCACCTATTACATTTTGAATTCTGTAGATTTAATGGAAAGCTATTGGCTGAGTTTGCAAATATTAATATTAACATGGATGCTGCTCCTGAAGATTATTTGGTGTGAGTCTTTGAATGAAAACATAAGTGCCCAATAAAAATATAAATCTATAGCATAATCATGATTTATTACATAATATGTGTGTTTATAGTAACTCATGATTTATTACACGATATCACTACATGATATGTATGTGTATAAAATCAAGACAGAATATTGTTGTTATTAATACAGTTTCATAATAATTAGAGGGATGAGACACCTAAGATTTACTTTCTATTTTTGTCAAGCACTTCAGATTATGAATAGACATAACTCTTGTAACTTTTCTATGGGCTACAAAGCAGGCTCAAAGTCAGCCTACGCAACTTACTGAGTATGTACAGAAGGGGAAGAGGAGGGAAAAGGCTAGGGATACAGTTCAATAGTAGAGTGAGTGGTTAACTTGTGGCAGACTGTAGTACAAACTCCTAAAAAGCAAAGGATGGAAGGAGGTAAATACTGAAATCTATACACCTAAAGAAGATAAACAAGAACGAGGACCTGGGGTAAGAGGATTAATCCTCACTTAGAAAGACAAATGGGATAGACATTGGATGTAAGAGAAAACAAGTAGCAGGACAAGAGCCTACCACGGAGGGCCTCGGAAAGACTCTACCTAGCAGTGTATCAAAGCAAATATTAAGACACATAACCAACCCTTTGGCAGAGTGCAGGGAATCATATGAAAGAAGGGGGAATTAATATGACCTGGAGAGGACAGGAGCTCCGCAAGGACCAAATATATCAGGACACAGGGGTCTTTTATGAGACTGTTTCTCCAACCAAGAACCATGGATG